>OZ017742.1:166949893-167079893 GCA_963969285.1 Odontomyia ornata
CCAGAATTTCAATTAGTAATCCAAAAATATGCAACTAAATTTTATTAGCAAAATATTTACGCCTCTACAAAGGGTCTCTAAATACGAACGTCGGCAGATCCTTTTTATGTTAATAAATACCGATGTGGTGCTGAGAAAATTGCAGTAAGAACTCTAGTAGCAGGCAAGCCAAATTCTTTTTAGAAATTTTAGGCTACATACGAGAAATTTACCTCCCGGCTGGTGCTGCTAACGGGGATTTTTCTAATATGTTAAGAAGTTGCCCATTGTGTTGTATATGTAGAAGCACTAAAATTACAGTCCTTAAAACTGCTCTGCAAACAAAAGAAAAACACCATATCGATAGACAAAGAGAATTTCATAGATTTTTCCAATATGGCGAAAAGGATAACAGTAATTAAGAATACTTACATAAGTGAAATACTTCTTCTTCTTCTTAGCACTACAGCCTCTTTCGTGCCTACGCTTCCTGCAAAGAGCGCCTCCAACTATCTCGGTCCGTTGACCGTGTCTTCCGATTTCGAAATCCGAGCAGCGATGAACTGTCTTCGTCAACCGAGCCAGACCAGCGTTTCCTCGGTTTCCCCACTGGTCTCCGGCCTTCAGTTCTCCCAACGATTACCTGAAATACTTCTATATGCTTGAAAAAGGACATGATCGAAAGACAATACTAATCGGAATGGATGAAGGCATCGAAGATGGCAAACCACCGAAACGCGTCAGTCGAAAAACAGAAAAAGTTGGCAGGGAATGTCGGAAAATCGTTCCGAGATAACTTAAAATCAAACTCTGTCGGAAAAAATATAAATAAATCAATAATTCTTACTTTTATGACAAATATGAAGTCGATGAAAATATTGTATGGACTTAACGAGGAAAAATACCCCAAATGCACAAAATATCACACTTGGCGAATACAGTATCGAAAATGTTAGCGAATTTGTGTATTAAGGCGCTAAAATAACGAAAACGGGCAATGAAAGAGACGAAATACGCCGAAGAATATAGCTCGCAAATAAAATATTTTATTCAGTTTTGACGATCTTGAAGACCAGCTGCATACACAGGAAAACAAAGCTCCAAGTATACAAATCTGTGATAAGACCTGTGTTATGCTATGGGTGTGAAACATGGACCCTAACCCAAGCATCCGCAAATATATTGAACGCCTTTGAGCGACGGGTCCTGAGGCGAATAATCGGAGCGAAGCTAGACGGGGACCAATGGCGAATTCGATACAACCATGAGCTGTATGAAATTTTTGACGAACCGGAGGTCTCAAGGATTGTAAGACTGTGGAAGCTGCAATGGGCTGGACACATGAATCGTATGGAACGAACAACGGATACCCAAGAAGGTATTCGTTGGGAGACCTGAAGGCCGGCGGCCAGTGGGGAAACCGAGGAAACGCTGGTCTGACTCGGTTGACGAAGACAGTTCATCGCTGCTCGGATTTCGAAATTGGAAGACACGGTCAACAGACCGAGACAGTTGGAGGCGCTGTTTGCAGGAAGCGAAGACCCGAAAGGGGCTGTAGTGCTAAGAAGAAGAAGAAAGACGAATCATTCTTCTGATTTTATCTAATTATAAATAATATTGCACCAGCTTTCAAATTTCCTATTAAATCGCTTTCTTTTAATTTCAGTGTGCCAGCCGAAAAACCAATTTTTTCATCTAGTGGTCGAGAAGATGTTGATGTTCGTTGTCTTGGTAAGGGTCGACCATTTGTTCTTGAAATTCCTGACGCGAAGCGAGTCACTCTTCCCCAGTCAGATGCTGAACGTTTGGAATTAGAAATTGAAAAGTCAGAAAAAGTTAACGTTATTAATTTACAAATCGTTCCACGAGAAGAGTTGGTACACATTAAAACTGGCGAAGAGAAAAAGAAGAAATCTTATAGAGCACTATGTGTTCTTCAAGAACCTGCGACTGTCGAAATCATGGAAAAACTTAACATGCCCGATGGATTTGAAATCAAGCAATGGACGCCAATAAGAGTGTTGCATCGGAGGGCCAATTTAGAAAGAACACGAAAAATTTACAGCGTGAAGGCGTTTTTAGACCCCAAAGACTACTCTGTTCTTATTATAGATATAGTTACTCAAGCGGGTACTTATATTAAAGAATTAGTTCATGGTGATTTCAATAGAACGGATCCATCTTTTAGCAAAATCATAGGAAAACCTATGGAAATTGTAGCTTTAGATGTTACGGAAATAGATTTAGATTGGCCCAAAGATATAGACAATAGGATAAGCGCGAAAAGTGGAAACGGTGTTGAACAAATGAAAAGTGAAGAAAAAAACTTTGATTTACAATAAAAAAAAAACTTGCAATTATAAGATATTTGAGTTTTATTCAATATATATATAAAAGTTATTAGAACTAAGCAGAAACGTATCCAACAAGATTTCTCGCAGTAATGTCGTCGAGATATTTAATACCGCTCTTATCAACAACAGCCACTTTGAAATTGGGTAAGTTTACAATCAATCTCTTTTGAATTTCGACAACACATTTCTTAAATACATCGTAAGCTTCCTCCTGGCTAATGTTTTCATAATGGTAGCGGTCAAAAATACTTGCGCAGAACAATGCTCCATAACCTTGCCCCGCATAGTTCAATGATTTTGCGTTGGCTAAATAGTCAATGTAATGAAGCTCTGGACCTTCTTTCTCATCGAATCTAGAATTAAATTTAACACTTTATTTGAGCCATTAAAATCGACTGTTCATCATTACCCCGCAACAAAAAGATTGACATGATATGGCGTACGTGATCGCAAATAGTCCGCCAAATTTTTTCTAGTGTAATGAGCGGCTGCTTTTGGGCTAAGGTCATAGCCATTGCGCATTTTGTAGAGCGCAATGTTTTTAGCAATATACTCGGTAAACTGAATGGTGTCTCCAGGATCGCCAATTGTAGCCATAAGAAGATTATTTGAAATTTTGTGAATTTTATTTTCATCTGGAAGGAAAATATAAATTCTCATTAAATAAAAGTGTTTTGTGAAATATGTATTCGATTTTTGGAAAGAGGGTAGTTTTATTCTTTATTGTATACATTGCAGCAGCTTGTTTGCCTGTTTTAGCTGGTTTAATTCAGTTCGTTATCAACAATAAGCAGAGAAAATATAGTTAGTATGATTTACGTTAACTCAAGAATCATGACACATCATCATAACAACTAATAAAAGTATATTAATCCACTCAAAATTAAAAATAAAAGAACAAGAGTTGAAAAAATGTTAAACCAAGGAGGCAATCAATGAACAAAGAATATGCTTTCCCTTGCTGAAGGATCGAAACATTGAATGCTAGCTCAAATGTGAGAAGCAGTAATTAAAACATGATTAAAGACCAACCTACGGATGCTCATCATTGCATACAGAAAATGCAGCACCTCTAGTATAAAGCAGAATGTTAATTTGAGGCTGGTCGAACTGGGACGGAGCAATCTAGGTATTGGTGGCTGAATGACAATGTCTAATTTGTTCGTGGTTATTTTTTTCGGGTCAAAAAAGAACGATATAAAAGCCTTCGACGTCAAGCTAAAAAAATGTGCCGAAGAAAGAAACGACTGACAATCAACACCCAGATTCAACAGATAAACGAAAAGATGCTCCTAAATGAAGTCAGATCGGCGTATGCCTCTATCGAATAACTAAGAGACGGCTTCAATCCAAAAACAAGTTTTTGCAAAAGTGTACAAGGAGCAATCATAGATGACTAAGTCGATATTAAAAACAGATGGCTGCAATATTTCCAGAAGCTATTCACAGCATCCCAAAAAAAAAATGAGTTATGAACATTCCAGAAGCAGGACAAGAGTCCCAGTCTCGCCACAAACCAGACCAACCAGAGACGAAGTATAGGCAGCAGTACGGGATCTCAGAAAAATTAAGGCTTCTGGAATAGATGGCTGCAGAATATAGGTCACAGGACCAGTTACCGGAGGACTGGCGAAAAAGTATATGTCCGTACACTAAAATGGGGACAAATTAAGGTGATAATTTTCACACCTTCATTTGTCTCCCTTTTTGTGTACTCTACCCTGCACTACTGTGCTCTCTACTCTGCACTACAGTGCACGTCTTATAAAGTGCTCTCCAAAATCATAGAAAGAAAAGTGAAGCCGTAATATGAAAGTATTATAGGAAAGTATCAGGGAGGCTTTCGCAGTGGACGGTCTGCAATAGACCAAATATTCTCAGTCAAGAAGGTGCTCGAAAAGTGCTGCGAATATAACATCGATGTGCACAAACTCTTTGTAGACTTCAAGCAAGCATACGACAATGTCGACAGAAATGCGCTGTACAAAATAATGCTTGACTTTGGCGTCCCAACAAAACTAGTCCGCATGGTCAAGGTCACGATGATAAACACAGAGCCCCAGGTCAAGGTAAACGGTGAACTAACGGACTGCTTTATAACGGAATCAGGCTTTAAACAAGGGGATGTACATGCCCCAATGCTCTTTATTATTGTGCTTGAACACGTTATCAGGAAGACATTAGCTGAAACCTCGGGTACACTAGTGTTCAAGTCCTCACAATTGGTAGCATATGCTGATGATGTCAATATTATGGCACGTTCAATCTTAGATGCCAAAGGAGCATTTCTGTCATGTAATTAAATTTAAAAATTTTTATTGTTTCGAATTTGCTTTATATTCTTTGAAAATTTATAACAGTTAGTATTGAATAAACCGCTTTTGACTTTGACTTTGAAAGCAGAATGTTCAGAGTCGTGAATGAAAAGAAGAAATTATACAATAAAACAACGATCAACTGTACAAAAGAACGCTTAACCGATCGAAAGACTATGCAAAAAAGTGCAACCCACCTAGGTAGCCTCCTTAATAGGTACATAGCAAAAATACTAACAATCTAACTACTTATGCATGAAAGGGATACGTCCTTTGCTTTAAAAATGTGAAAAATAATGGAGGCAACGTCCTATTGTGAAGTTCTTGATGAATTAATTTTCTGAAATGCTAGACCCACAACATAATCCACTTTACAAAAAATTTAATTTGAGAGTAACAATGTGGTCTTCAAAAGACACGGCATTATATGACCCATGTTTTCTTTAGAAAGATAGTTTCCTGGCACTGGGAATATAAAAGCGACATACACAAATGTAGGATAGTACTGATCGGAATGCATAACAAACAATCATATCCTTCTAATAAAAATTGTTCGCATAATCAAGCTTAGAATCATGAAACCTTACTCAGTGTCAGAAAAATTTCAGAAATCTGCTCCAGTCGACCAGATATTATCACAACCCACTACGAACGAGATAGAACTCGTGATATACATCAAGCGCACGAATTTGCACTAAAATAGAAGAGCGGCATCGCTAAATCGTATATAAAATCTCTAAAAGCTACTGGTAGTTAAATCCTAATAAGGCAGCCATAAAGATCATAAGAATATACATAGACGATCCAGATCATCTACTTAACGAGAGAGGGAGAGGAGAAATTGTCTACCGGCAAGATTAGTAGAAAACACAAAAAAGATTTTTTTTAAAATTGTTGAATTAAAAAAGCTAATTCATTTGTATCTACATATTTTCACTGCAGCTGATTTATATGGTTTAGTAATAATCACCATAATAGATATTGAGTAGGATGTGACAATGATGAGGTCACATTTGCGCATAATTCAAAATAATTCAGAACAGTATTGATTATACCAGTATTGATTCCTGATTTTCTTTGGAAATTAAAAGGCCCGTTATGAAACTTTGTTTAATTTATTTCCGCCAAAGATTGATAGAACAAACACTGTATGTTTGTTTTCAAATTTTAGAAGGCATAATTTTCTCGGATTGGTGTCATATTACTTAATAATTTCATATTTTTAGTGAATAAACATCTCACTGGATTTGAAAAGGTAATTAGTAGAAAAATGATTAGGTCAGTTTATACTTTATACTTTTATTGAAAAAGCTAAACTGTTATGATTGAATCTCTATAATGATAATAAATTAATAACAATTTTAATAAGTAAAAATTAAAGAATTCGAGATAACTATAATGCGTGTAAATCTTTCGTTTCAATTAGACAAAGCAAAAGAAACAATAAATTAAACATTCTTTCGAGCATCATCATTAGCAGAAAGCAATCAGTCTTACTGTATTATATTTAGGTATATAAATTTTGGTACATTTTGGCTCCCCCTAGACCCCCCTGATGCATAAAATTCTATAAGTTCTAATCAAGACCTTTCATTTGATATCCAACACGACTCCCTTTGATTAAAAAAAATGTTTAAGGGCTACTTTCATATTAGGGGGGACTCCCCTTAACAAATTTTTAAATTTTTGGTAAGACCTAAACTTTTGAGAGACCATGACTTCTGACGCTTTCACAAAGTTTGAGTATTCTAGCTTCTATAGTTCCTGAGGAAACTTGCTGTGACGCACGGACGGACAGGTCGCGATACTAGTAGGCCAAAGACCTTAAAAAAACCATCACTAAATTCCCATCACGCTACCACACGAGATATGAAAAGACCTCGGCATTGACGAGCGAAGTGGTTGACCACGGAACAGATGGGGCATCCGTTGGAGGGGTGCCCCCCTCGATGGCGCGATTCGAAATGTGAAGTCTCCATCTCTTGCCGAAAGCCCTTGCAACACAAAAAGAGAACTACACTACTACAATGCAAAAAAAAAAAAATTCGAAATTGAAATTTTCAATCCATTGGTAGACATAATCCTTTCATCGATTAAAGAGCGATTTAAACAAGCCACATCATATTCAAATGTACGGAATTTTCTTTTCTGCTTAGATCATTTACCCGACAGCAGAATTTTTAATATTGAACATAAAATTACAAACGTAGTTGGCATTCGATTCTGAAACTGATATTAAAGGCTCTTTATCAGCTAATTCGCATACGAGCATTTTTTTTAAATAACCTCCATTCTCTCCCACTCTCTCCATCACTCTTTCTTCGTCGCACAAAGCTCGTGCGATCTGCATTCACATTACGTCACTTGGTTCTTTGTACCACCCAGACAATGTTTAATACATCGGTATAAGGTGGCACACAATATAATGTGAACTAGTCCTTTTCATGAACATCTAGTCCAAAAATCATGATCAGCTCCCAGAGATAAAAAAAAATTCAATATAATACGACGCATTCAAAAAAAAAAAATCTGAGTAACTGTCACTTCAGTATCTCGCCGATAGGGTCAAAAAAAAAAGCCCTAAGATACTGGGCTCATCAAAGCAGAATTACAGGTCCACGCTTCATTCAGTGCTCATTAAATGCTCCCTTAGTCTTTTCTTAAATATATTACAATACCAACAGTGAGTTTGCTTTCTTAACCATTTCTGGTAGTGTTATATATACGCAGAACACCATTCGTTGCATCGTTCTTTAGATGATCAGTTCGCGAATTGATCATCTATTACGAATTGATCTGCATTCCTCGCATTATATGGGTTGATCTGTGATACTTTAATTAATGGTGTTCGTTCCGATCCATTAGTTTTTAAATTTTTGTAGATAAACATAGCTTTCTCCATTATAATGATTTGATTAAAGATTAATGATTTTGCCAATTGGTAAACCAAACTAGTTTGTGACTAGATATACTGTTTAAATGTTGCTTTGCTGATTGACTCTAATGTAATTTCGTCAGGACAAACATATTTAAAACAAGTTTCTTGATGTGCATTGGAAAATCCTCATATCTTCTTAACAATCCTATTATTGGGGATAATTGCCTCAAGCTATTTATGGTGGCAACCAGGTCATACGATGGTCTATGATAAGACCAAGATATTTCATTTCTAGCACGCTTTGAAATTTTTCGCCGTTAATATTTAGTTCGACATCTTTGTCTTCTTTGTACTTTTGCTTAAAAACAATATATTATGTCTTTGTATTGTTCAATACTAGTTTATTTTCAACTAATCACTGATGGAATTTTCCTAGATCCTCGTTGATAGTGTTCTCAATGGCAGTTTTGTCTCGTCTTGAATAAAGTAGAACTGTGTCATCAGCATATAATGTGTGATATCCCGTCAACCCACATGTATTTAGATTATTTGTGTATAGCAGGAACAACGTTGGGCCAAGTATTGAACCTTGGGGAACTCCTGGTTTCGTAGGTGCTCGATCGCTCAGGACATTGTTTATTAAAGTTCTCTGCGATCCTCCCTCCAAGTAACTCTTAAACAACTGCTTAGGACTACCCTGAATACCATACGATTCAAGTTTACGAAGCAAGAGGTCATGATCAACTGTATCAAATGCTGTTTTCAAATCCACAAAAATTGCGATGACATAATCACCTCTGTCAAGTCCTAGATTGATCCGCGCAGGTGGAATGCCGGTCGACAAGAGCACTCTTGGAGGCTAGCATTCTTTGGGGAGTTCCGCCCCCCACGTACCCGAGGAAATTCCCGCAGGGAGAATGCCGGTCAACAAGAGCACTCTTGGAGGCTAGCATTCTTTGGGGAGCGCCGCCCCCACGGACCCGAGGATATGGAGGGCGCCGTGAGGTTCCCTCCTGGGATGACAGGTAACGGATCTGGACTACGCTTTGGACAACGAACTGGAAATGATGCTTTGGGCTGGCGGATGTGATGGTTTGGACCTAGTTGCTTTGCACAGTAGCACCGAGGTGAAACTCGTGTGTGAACGGCTCCAATTCAACTATCATACCGTCTCCGTCCCGGTAAAACCTTGGCAGGCCTCGGAGTACGTTCGAAGTTCGCACCATTGGGTTGGTGGTGTAGGTTCGGTTGAGACGGACTCCCGATTAGCGCTGGTCTGGCTCTGAGCACTTGTCCCCATAAGGGCTTGTGCCAACCCTCGCATGGCCTCCCTGCTTTGCAAAGATAACCATGGGACCAAAAAGGCGACTACACACACAAACGGAGATAGCGGCTCCGAGGGGGGACCCAACAAAACTGGAGCAAACAAAATCAAAAGACCACAAATACCCAGAAAAAGAAACGAAGAATAACAACGACGACGCAACCAGCGGTTGCAGCCACGATGTCAACAGTACATCGCGAGCGGTACTAACAACGACAAAAACGAAGACTAACACAACGACAGTGAAGACGGACGAAAAACGGAGAATACAGACTGAGATTCCTGCGGCGTTCGGGCGCAGCAAAAAAAATGATACGAACGCCCGAGCGTTCTATTAAGGAGAAACGGGAAACTCTGCAGGACACTTCAGGTGTTCGAACGGTGGGAGATAACATAAAGAGCACCGAAAATTCGATTGTCACTGCTGCGATCGTTACCGAAGCGAACGATGCAAGGGTCGCAAATCCCGACATTGCAACGAAAAACCCAGAAGCCAACGAGGAGATTACGGCACTAAAAGCAAAGAGTGACCAGACACCGCGTGAATGCACCGCCAAAGTTGAAAATGAGGCGGAAGTACTGCACTCAGAAACGGAACGCTTTAACCTCTCCCAAGGATGGTTCCAAGGTACAATTGCGGCCCAGCGATATGAAGAAGAAAGACTACTCCGAAAAGCGGGAGATGTTCTGAAAAGAATACAAGCTGCATGCGACTCCCCAAAAATCAGCAAAGCAGCAAAGGAAGGGCTCCTTGAACTAGAGGGCTCCTAGATCGCATAGGGCACTATCGGAGAAGCTGGTTAAGGGCGGAAGACGAAGAGAAGGCTAAAGAGGCGCTTGGGGCAAAATCTAAAGGCGACACGCAGATAGCTCCACCATTAAACGTCAATAAAAGAATGGCGTCTAGCCCAATCGAAGGAGATCGGGATAAAAGAAGGAAGGAAGAGGCACTTGAAGGGCGTGGAGCACTAGATCAGGGGTTCCAGACAGTGCTTACAAAAGGAGCGAAGAAAGCTGCAAAGAAACTCCTTCAAAAAAGCCAGAAAGTAAAGTTCGTACGGACGCCCAATTACAAAAAGGACCTGATGCAAAGCAGGAGAGGCAGATGCCCCGACGAAGACCCCGGCAGCAGGCACTGCTTGTAAAGCCCGAAGATGGCCGATCCTACGCGGAAGTACTGCGGGACATCAAGGGAAACGTAAGGCCCGAAGACACCAATACTACCATTAAAGTAGTACGACCAACGCAGTCGGGCCACATACTGGTCGAATTCGGAGCAGAGGCCGGCAATAAAGATGCATTCTGTGACGCAGTAAAGAAAGTCCTCGGCAAAAGCGTAACTATAGCCCCGCTCGAGCCGATGGTAACGCTCGAAATACGAGACATAGACTGCGTGACGGATCTGGCCGAGATAGAAGAGGCCATCAAAAAGGAGTTCCCTAGCGTGGGAAGGATCAAAGCGAGACTGACACCAGAAAACAACAGGGGACAACGCATGGCCATAGTTGACTTGACCGAAAAGGACGCCGAACAATTCCTGAACAAGGGCAAAGTACGAATTGGGTGGGTTGTCTGTAGGATATAGCGAAGAGCAACGCCTCTTCAATGTTTCAAATGCCTTGGTTATGGTCACACCACACAAGTATGCAAAGGACCCGATAGGAGTTCCCTATGTTACAAATGCGGTGAAATGGGACATAAAAGAAAAGAGTGTACGAGGGAGGCACACTGTATTCTTTGCAAGGATGCTGATCCAAAACTTGATTTTGGACACGTCTTGGGATCAGGAAAATGCCGGGTGTTCCAGGAAGCCCTAGCCAAGGCAAAATCAGAGCTTTGATGACCCGCATCCTGCAGCTAAACCTACACCGCAGTTCAACCGCCCAAAATCTGCTTCAGCAATTTGCGAGGGACATGAAAGCCGACTTCTTGCCGCTGAGTGAGCAACACCATAATAAAAGTTCTGCATTATGGTACTCTGATGAAACTGGTACTGCCGCTATCTGGGTTCGGAACAGTGACTTTCAAGCGGAGAGTTGTGGACGGGGGGATGGTTTGCTGTGGGTTCGGTGCTCTGGGATCACCTTCTTTAGTGTGTACCTAACGCCTAACGAGTCAATATCATCTTTCCAAGCCAAGCTTAATGCTTTGGAGGGCGCTGTCTCGAACGCAGAGGGTAGGGTGCTCGTTGGGGGCGACTTCAATGCTAAAGCAATCGAATGGGGCATGCCTCAGACGGATCCGCGGGGAAAACGAATTCTGGAAATGGCGGCCAGGACGGACCTCGTTGTACTAAACTCCGGAAACACGCCGACTTTCCGCCGTATTGGCTGTGAGGGAACCATACCGGACTCGACATTCGCCTCGGAGTCCTTAGTACGGAGGATACACAACTGGAAAGTATTAGAGGACTACTCAGCCAGTGATCACCAGTGCATTCTGCTTGAGATACGTGATGCTGTCTCCCGACGTCCGTGCTCTCGGCCTTCTACAACTGGATGAAACATTGGAAGAATGGACGTCGAGAGGTTCGTCAAGGTTCTCACAGCAGGTGAGCCGCTGCAGGGAGCTTCGGAAGGGACGGAAGAACTGGCAGCTCAAGACGTGGTGAACTCTACTATGAGCATCATTACGACTGCTTGCTGCGCTTCTATGCCCCGTCGAAGACCCCGGCACGGCAAGCCCCCAGTGTACTGGTGGTCTACTGAAATCGCTGAAAAGCAGAGGGAGTGTCACAAGCTTCGGCGTGAGGCTCAACGGGCGCCGAGCCGTGACGAGGCATGCAACCAGGTGGCAGCATATAAGTCGGCCAGGGAATGCCTTCGCAAACTGATCAACAGTAGCAAGGCTCGCTGCTGGCAAGACCTAGTGGACAATGTGAACAAGGATCCGTGGGGCCTTGGCTACAAGCTGGTCATGGGGAAACTTGGTGCCCTACGGAAGCCTTGTACGAGTATACATGACGCGGAAAAGATGGACGCGATAGTGCGGGGACTCTTCCCCACCCATCCCGTCCGTGTTGACGCTGTCCATCTTGAAACAGCAGTAGAGTGCCCACTCTTCACACAGCTGGAACTGGAGGAGGCAGTCCTCTCCTTGAAAGCGAGGAAGGCTCCAGGTCCAGATGGTGTTCCAGCTGAGGTGTTGCGGCTCGTCTATCACTTGGTGCCCTACGGAAGCCTTGTACGAGTATACATGACGCGGAAAAGATGGACGCGATAGTGCGGGGACTCTTCCCCACCCATCCCGTCCGTGTTGACGCTGTCCATCTTGAAACAGCAGTAGAGTGCCCACTCTTCACACAGCTGGAACTGGAGGAGGCAGTCCTCTCCTTGAAAGCGAGGAAGGCTCCAGGTCCAGATGGTGTTCCAGCTGAGGTGTTGCGGCTCGTCTATCACCATTGTCCTGACTTGCTGCTCAGCACATTCAACGCCTGCCTACGGGACGGGGTTTTCCCGGTACGATGGAAGGTGGCGAGGCTCGTGCTGATCAGCAAGGGGAAGGGAAATCCCGAATCGCGGTCTGCATACCGCCCGTTATGCATGCTAGACACGGCTGGGAAAGTGCTAGAGAAACTCATCAAGGGAAGACTCACTGACGCGATTCGTGCTGCTGGGGACCTATCTCCTCGGCAGTACGGCTTTAGAGCAGGACGTTCTACCATTGATGCGATTGCAGAGGTGGTGAACGCGGTCCAAAAGGCAGAGGCATATAATCGCACCAAGCGACGGATCGTCCTGTTGGTGACACTCGACGTGAGGAATGCCTTCAACTCCGCTAGATGGGTGGATATTCTGGACACGCTGGAAAACTCTTTTCAAGTTCCAGAATATCTAATGCGGCTTTTGAGGAACTACCTAAAGGACCCAAGCCTGCTCTACGACACGACACAGGGCCAACGAAGGATGGAAATTACATCGGGTGTTGCCCAGGGATCTATCCTTGGTTCGGACCTGTGGAACGTGTCTTACGACGGGCTACTGAGACTTGAGATGCCAGATGAGTCGCGCTTGGTCGGCTATGCGGATGATTTTGCGGCTCTGGTCGCTGGACGCACCGTTGAACAAGCGCAACTTAGGCTAGGTATGCTAATGCGCCGAGTGAGGGACTGGATGACTGCTCGCGGGCTCAGTTTAGCACTGGAGAAAACCGAAGTGGTCATCTTGACAAAAAAGAGAATCCCTAGAGTAAGGATGATCAGTATTGGAGATATACAAATCGAATCGAAGCCAGCGGTGAAGTACCTGGGGCTACTGATCGACTCGAAGATGAGTTTCTCTGAGCAAATCAGGGCAACGGCTGAGAAGGCTGCTTCGGGAATATCGGCCCTGAGTCGACTTATGGCCAACGTAGGGGGACCCAGCCCATCAAGAAGACGCCTCTTGATGAGTGCTGTAGGGTCAGTGCTACTGTACGGAGTAGAGGTATGGGGCGACGCTCTCAGCAAAGAGGTATACCGAAAACGTTTGGCACAGGTACAGAGAAGAGGAGCACTGAGAATTGCATTTTCGTATCCAACAGTCTCTGACTCGGCGGTGAGAGTGATTGCAGGCGTGATACCTGTCGCCCTCCTTGCTAGAGAGCGCCGCGCTATTTACCTGCGCCGTAACGAGGATGCGAGGGAGATGGTTGTCCGCGAGGAGAGACAGTGCTCGCTCAACGATTGGCAGCAGTCTTGGGTGAATTGCACGAAGGGAAGGTGGACTGCGCGCCCCATCCCGGATGTGAGACCATGGCTAAATCGAAGGCATGGTGAGACTGACTTCTATCTGACCAAATTTTTGAGCGGGCACGAGTGTTTTCAGTCTTACCTGCACAAGATCGGTAAGTCACGGTCTCCCGATTGTCGGTTTTGCCCGGGAGAGGAGGACAATGCCTGTCACACATTTTTTGCGTGCAAAAAATGGGTCAGGCTGCGAAGGGAACTCGACAGGGGGACGGGAGAGCTCACCCCGGATAATATAGTTGCGGTGATGCTCGAATCGGTTGACAAATGGAACCAGGTGGCACATTATGCTCGGGCAGTCCTAAAATATAAAAGGGACTCACAGCAGCCGGGGGCGCTGGGGCTGGGGGATCGCTCTTCTGGCATTTCCTCTTCCCCTCTCCCCTCCCGCTAGGAAAGGGACTCCCCAGCTTGAAGGCGCCCCACGGCATAACAAAACGAGACCTGGCCCGAAGTAATGTGTCAAACGGTTCCAGGCTAGGTTCTCAGGTTGACAGGGGAGGTGTTTAGTGGGTAGTCCAGTCGCGATGGGAGTCCCACACTCTGTGCATAAATAGCATTCACCTCCCTACCACAAAAAAAAAAGTCCTAGATTGATGAAACGTGTTAGAATGCAGGGCATCCAAATAACTCTTGTTCTTTTGAAAACCAATCTGATGTTGGCTTACGATAGAGTTTTCAACTAAGAATAATGTCAATCGATTGTTTAGTATTTTTTCAAATATCTTACTAAATCCCGTCAGCAGCGCAATCGGGCGACAGTTATTCGGGTCGAGATGATCACCACCCTTAAATATAGGAACTATTTTTGCAAGTTGTCCTTCTTCCGGAAATGTCCCATTCCTAATATGCATGTTTATAAAATTACCACAATCTCGACTATGTCCTCCTTTATTATACTAATCTCATTCATCGTGATGCTATCGATTTTTGGTAGATAAATCGGACAGAGAGAAGAATCATTCCTGCTTTCGCACTCAATTTTGTTAAAGAACATTCACTCCAAGGACTAGATCCAAATGTATGGATTGCACTACGAATTTTATTAACTCTTCCTGTAACAGTTGCCAATGGGGAACTAAGCTTTTCCAAACTCAAACTCATCAAAACATATTTAAGGAGTACAATGTCACAAGAAAGACTTTCTTCGTTGGGAACTTTTTCGACCAAGAATGAAATTGCAGAAGATCTTGCTGATATAAAATATTTTGGCGATGAAAAACCATGAAAAGTAAAATGTGCTAAGTATAATGGTGCCAGTCTCCTAAGTGAAAGAACCACTGATTCTTCACCCGGGCCATCATTGGCTATCAACATGATAGCACATTTTCTTGGCCCGATGGAGACCAGCGTTTCCAGCATAGGGCTAGTGCCAGCAAACTGCAGTTTCGTTGTGGATGATGGACACTTCTCAGGAGCTGCCACACGCCATCACCCACAGGGCAGCTCGACCGCGTGGTCCAAAGGTGGGTATTGGACCCTATATACATGTGGGAACACACCCAACATGCAAGTTATAAGGAGCTGTAAGCTTCCACATAAGACTGTGGTTATCAACTCAAATGTGTTAAGTATAATGGTGCCAATCTCCTAAGTGAAAGAACCACTTATTCTTCACCCGGGCCAAAAAAAAAATAAATTTTAATTTAGTCAATAAAATGCATAAAATTAAAATTCAGCCAATATTTAAATAATCTTGTCAATGCTTTAAATAATCTTGTCAACATAAAGTCAATTTTATTACATTTTATTAAATAAATATATTGTGCTTAGTTTGATAAAATACACTTAAGAGGTAAACTTTTTAATTGGATCATTTCACCCTTTTCACATCAATTTAATGTAAATCTATACGACAAATTTGCTCTACATTTGAAGCTTTATCTAACGTCGCGCGGATATCGATCACTTTTTCGGATGGCTCCGATAGCTTTTTAAATTACTTTCTATGGAATTGTTTGCAGCTACATATAAATGAGTTGCATATTTTGAATAATAATTTTTCTGAAAAATTATTAGAGATGAAAAATGTTAGAAGAAGGTGGTTTCGACGTGTGCACTAATTCTCCTCGTTAGATAAAGCTTCAAATGTAGAGCAAATTTGTCGTATAGATTTACATTAAATTGATGTGAAAAGGGTGAAATGATCCAATTAAAAAGTTTAGCTAATACAAGTACTTACAAGAGAAATTTACCTTGAATATAACTTGCAGAAACAAAAAACATATTGAGTTTGCATTAGTAGAAAAGTTAAAAATTTACTCCCTCACCTCTGAGCATGGTGGTCGCCATCACCGGTGTGTATCTAAGTGTGATGGCGTGAGGAGAATTAGTGCACACGTCGAAACCACCTTCTTCTAACATTTTTCATCTCTAATAATTTTTCAGAAAAATTATTATTCAAAATATGCAACTCATTTATATGTAGCTGCAAACAATTCCATAGAAAGTAATTTAAAAAGCTATCGGAGCCATCCGAAAAAGTGATCGATATCCGCGCGACGTTAGATAAAGCTTCAAATGTAGAGCAAATTTGTCGTATAGATTTACATTAAATTGATGTGAAAAGGGTGAAATGATCCAATTAAAAAGTTTAGCTAATACAAGTACTTACAAGAGAAATTTACCTTGAATATAACTTGCAGAAACAAAAAACATATTGAGTTTGCATTAGTAGAAAAGTTAAAAATTTACTCCCTCACCTCTGAGCATGGTGCTCGCCATCACCGGTGTGTATCTAAGTGTGATGGCCTGAGGAGAATTAGTGCACACGTCGAAACCACCTTCTTCTAACATTTTTCATCTCTAATAATTTTTCAGAAAAATTATTATTCAAAATATGCAACTCATTTATATGTAGCTGCAAACAATTCCATAGACACTTAAGAGGTTTTATTGATTAATGATTGCTTTGTATATTTTCTGTGGCGTTTTCCAACCTGGAAAATAAAGAATCTACATGACATGTCGCGAATGTCAAGCAAAATGGACTAAGACTCAAAGTGTTACTTTCATACACTTAAGGAAGCTAACGATGTGACGAAAACAAGTTTTTCAAGAGACAGAACATAAATGCCTTCATTCCATGCAACTTAATTACTGGTATGGTGTCATTCATGATGTCGAACTAGACTTTGACCTGAATGAGCATGTAGAAATAGCAAAGCCTTGCAATAAGACGGGAATGTAACTTAACGACATTAAGTTAATTAACACCGCAAGACAACAGGAGAGAATCTGAGAACGTTGAAAATTTGATTCCGACAACATCGGTAGATAACAGTTTCGGGTAATACTCTTCCGGACTATCTTAAAATTGCATACTGCAATGCTAAAGTCGAATACTTCAAATTCTGACTCAGACAGTGCAGGAACTGTGGCAGGTTGGGCCACTTTGCCACCATCTGTAGAGATAAAACCCGGAGATGTCTGAAATGCAATTCAATTGAATGCAACGGAACTTGTAATACCTTAAAATGTTTTCTATGTAACAGAAATGAGCATGTTGCCACGGACCAAAAATAAAGGATGTGAAGGGATTGACCGTGAAGACATAGCTCAAATGGATTTACCTCAATTGAAGAGGGACAAATTCAAGAATAAAACAAACCCTGTAGATGTCAGGAAAGTCAATAAAACACACCTATGCTCAAGTGGTGGCCTCTTGAGAGAACACCAATACTGCTTTTCCAACAGTGGAAAACTGTCAACTCATCGAGCCCATATAATTAGTATCACTTAACCCATCAATAACATTCTTGGCAAACTACCAAGAGAGTCTTGCTATAGTCGGTGCAGATATTGAATCCGCTGGCCAGTGCCTTTAACTTTGCTCAGGCCAATTTATCGACTGGAATTTTATCCGGTCAACTTCGTAACTTAAAACAGGTAAAAGTAGCAGAAGAGTCCTCTTTCCAGAAGGGCATTTTAAAATAATTAGTAAATCAAATAACATCTATTGAATATAAAAATTTACACGCAAATATTCCATTATGTATTTTAATTTGCCGTCATTTTATTTTCAACCTGTTGACCTCAACGTTTGAGTAGGCATAATAACGTATCAATGTTTTCAAATATTTCTAAAATATTCATCAAAATCCTTACACATCTAGTGTTCGGGCCCTTTGCGAATGTGTATTTACACAGTATCACGTGTATTTGTTGTTCTAATTGATAAATTTTCGATCGTCTATAACTTAGCTGTTTACGGCTCGATTTTTATGAAACTTTCAGAAAATATGCGCTAGACATCAGTTAGTTTAGATACCAATTTCAAGATTCCTCTTTCTATTTTATAGGAGAAAGCGTAAAATTCACTAAATGTACTACTATTAACAAGGTTGAACGAATTTCTAGTTCTGAGGTATTTGTTGGCCTTGTACTCATAAAACCTACTTCCGTGATTTTTTTCAAATTTTTCTGTGCAAAGATGTCCAATCGCGAGGGAGGGCGGAGGGGACACCGATTTTTCGTACATTTCCCCTCACCCTGCATCATTCCTTGTAAATGCTTCTAGTTTAAGATCTTTTTTGAAAAGATCCCATCAAGAACTTTCATTCGATACGCATATCGGCTATCTTCGATTAAAAAAATTTTTGAGGGTCACCCCCCATGTAACTTTTGAGAGGGCATCAGTTTTGACCTACCTACAAAATTTCATCACCGTAGCGTATGCAGTTTTGGGGAGTACTTGCTGTGACGCACGGACGGACGGACATATCGCGATTTTAGTAGGTTATTGTAAAAATATTTTACAATACCCTAAAAAGGTGCTCATCGCATGCATTTTTAGAAAATCCTCATCTTTTTCATGTACAGTTGCTTATTGTAAACATCTCTTAAATATATAATACACAAACTTTACTTTGTAACTTGTGATATTTTTTCTTCCCCTTCTTAACCGGTATTTAGGAAAATATTGGCCCTGGCATGTATGGTAGTGCTACTTAAATTCATTATTTGCTTCTCATACCGTCACCGACAACTAGGTTAGGAAGTATTTCAGCTTTAACAATACTCACCCTCTTTCATCATGATAATTGAATGAGCCTGAGTGCAGTCCGCGGCAACCATCACAAAATCGGGTCCTTTAATTCCCAAAATCGTTTCCATCTTTAAAGAATTTTACTTAAATACACGTACCAGCTAAGTTACAAACACTGCAGTCCGGCAAAGAGAATGACAATTTGTTTTACGGCCAAATTGAACTTAAGTTGCCTTCAGTTTGTAGGCATTGTTTTCAAAGATAACATACACTCAGAGCATATGATCCGAAACAGTTTGGTAGTTTTAGTTTTTCTGTTGCTATTTGATCAATATTTATAAGTATTCATTTTATTTATAAGTAAGAAAAAACAAGCTAAAGGGTGAATTCAAGATTATTTTATGAACAATATCAAAACTTACGTCAATTTTGGAAAATATCTTTATCATCTATTTTCATGATTGTGGGCATCATTTATTTCTCATGTTGCCATCCCTTTGCTGACGTCACTCTGACATTCATTTGACGACCAAAAAACAAATGAAACACAACACCTGGTCAGAGTTTATATCTGGTGCTTAGTTAGCTTGGAGTCGCCTTTTTGGTCCCAAAGGAGAACGAGATCGCTAAACGCGTGTTAAATGCCTCGTAGGCCATACCATTAATTCCACAGAATCAAACCGAGCAACCTGTAGTGAAAGCAGAATAGAAAAATAACTTTGGAGTCGGACAGTGTTCTATGATTATTTACAATGGCTTCATCGGTGCACTGTCAATTATGGATGGGGAGTGTGAGTAGATATAAATTAATCTTTAAAATAATATAGTGCAATTAAAGACCATTAATTTCAGTTGGAATCCTATATGACGGAAAACTTCATAATAGCGGCCTTTCGTAAAATGGGCGAAGAGCCACAAACGGTTCGCCTAATGAGAAATAAATATACAGGAGAACCGGCTGGTTACTGCTTTGTTAACTTTGCAACTGATGACCAGGCGATTGATGCCATGCACAAGTTGAACGGAAAACCGATTCCTGGCACAAACCCTATCGTTCGTTTTCGCTTGAACAGTGCTAGTAACTCATACAAGCTACCCGGAAATGAGCGTGAGTTTAGCGTTTGGGTTGGAGATCTAAGCTCCGACGTTGATGACTACTCTTTGTATAAAGTGTTTTCAACTAAATACACTTCCATAAAAACCGCTAAAGTGATTTTGGACAGCTCCGGGTTTTCTAAGGGGTATGGTTTTGTTCGCTTTGGAATAGAAGATGAACAAAAGGCTGCGTTGTATGAAATGAATGGCTACATTGGGCTTGGGAGTAAAGCATTAAAAATTTGCAATGCTGTTCCGAAGCCAAAGACTGCAACAACAACTGATACTACTACGACTGTGACAACAAGCTACACTAGCGGATATGGAACTGCCGTCACGGGTGCCGATTATACTCAGTACTATGATCCAACTACTTACTGGCAAGGGTACAATGCCTGGCAGGGATACTATGACCAACAAGGCGGAGCAGGAGATGTTACTGCGGCTTATTATCAACAAGCAACCCCACAGCAGACAAATCTGCAGACAGTTGTGCAACAGGCTGAAGCGTGGACAGCTCAGCGAACGTACGAGCAACAACAAGAAGACGAAGATTTGGTTCTCGTCGATCACAAATTTACGTTGGATACGGAGAAATTGAATCGAGAATTGGTTGAGCGCGATAGGAACTTGTGGGATGCTTTGGAAAGTTCAAAGTGGTTGCCACTTGAGTTACTTGAAGTATTTTAAATTTATATAATTTTATGTATCTTATATATTGTACTCTAATTTCATACATTTAATACACATTATTAATACGAATTCTACGGCTAATTTTAGATAATATCATTGACTGCGAACTAGACTTCTGCATTAGGATATTACATAACAACTTATAGAATAGATTCCACCAAAATATTTGGAACGCGCCAAACGTGTGCATTCCAGTTACACTGCACAGATTAAATTTATTGCGCCTAAGTTATTTCTTGGATTTAAAATACTTTTTCTCCTGTCGATGGCTGTCGTACACTGCCAACTGCGCCATGCATTATAGATGCGTCCAATGCAAGGAAGTGCATGCTACCGGTGAGTGCAAATTGGCTCAGACGGAGCCAAAAGAGAAATTATACTGTGTTAACTGCGGTGTTTTTGGTCACCCGGCATCATATCGAGGAATATCAAGATGCGAGAGTAAAATTGGTCCCAAAGCAGACACAACTACACCGCAGTGTCTTAGCTCTGAATTTCGTCAAGCCCGGAGTATCATTTGCATTCGCCACTAGAAGACCGGCAGAAAATGCGGTAAATAATATAAGTGGCCATATTGAGCTGCTGCTTAAAATTTATCAGCAATTAAATTCCTTATCGGAGCGAATCGATAAACAAGATTCGAAAATTAACATTGTTTTTCAGCGTTTACGGCTTTCAAATGCCTCAAAATAAGTTGTCATCCAGCCACATTCCCACGGATAGGATTCGTCTCATCTCTATCAACGTCAACTCCATTGTTACTTTACATCGGCGTGATTATCTCCTTGAATTCATTGCCAGACAAAAGCCTAACATCGTGCTTCTCACCGAAACCCACCTCAGTTCATGGCACTCCATGAGATTCAAGGATTTTGAGTTCGTAAGAAACGATAGGGTAACAGGTGATGGGGGAGGTGGCCCCGGGATATTGGTGAGAAGACCCTATCGTTTCCAAAATATTGAAAGAGTCGAATTCAAATGCCTTGAATCTCTTGGTGTCCGTTATCAAAATCTCACTGCCAGGTGGGGATAACCTCTTCGTTATCTCTGCCTATGCAACTGTTGGAACTGTTCGCAAGCCCAAGGAGGAGCTCAATTCCTTGTTTGAAATCCTCGAATTGAACAGGCTGCATAGTTATTATATTCTTGCTGGTGACCTGAACGCCAAGCATGCATCATGGCTGAACGCCATCAATAGTCCAAGATGTGTATTCCTGAAATGGTGGATAACAGAGAACCAAATTGAATACAGGTGCAATCTATATGGGTCGGAGTTCCCAACATATCCTAGGACAAATTCATATTTGGACCTCTGCATTTCTGACGCAAGACTTGAATTCAACTTTAATAGTCCTCAACGGAAACTGTACGTGCTTCCTTATGATAGCGACCATAACGCAATCGTAATTGAAATCAATCATCAAAGGAATGATCTCTTCCTCATTACAGTTCAACATGAAAATCATCGGTTGAATTTCAAAAAAACAGACTGGGGAAAGTTTCAAAAGAAGTTTAATCGAGAATACCAGAAGGCATATCACCCTTCTGATGAAGGCAACGCTTGTACAATGATTCCTAATGACAGGAATCTAACTAACGATGAAATAGATCTCTATTTGTCGAAGTTAGAGAAGCTGACGTTGGAAACGAGAAAGTAGTTCCCAAGATTAAACATCGAAACAAAATGGAAGGATATGAAACAACAACCATTGCAAGGTTGAAAAGATTGAAAATCCTTCTTCTCAGACGCGTCAACAATATTTATCAGCGATTTTTGGACTACAACCATCCCTTGTTGGCTTTGTTGAAATTACACCTGAAGAATATCCGGAAATTAAACCGTTCATACTTCAGGAGTGAGAGGTATTAGCCCACAGGACCCAGATGGCGTGTTCGCGAAAGTGAATAGCATATTCCGCAAGAAGTCTCGAGTGAAAGTATCGAATCTTGAAGTCACTAGTGATGAGATAAATCTTCTCTATAGGGCTGGTATCGAAATTGATAGTACGACTCCGGATAGAAATGGAAACGGGATTATATGTGAGGGATTGCATTAACTTGCCCTGATTGGAACACATTTTGAATTGGTTCATCTACCAAACCCTGAGAGAGGAAATGAAATAATTTCAGAGGTCGTTGAAGCAAAAGTTTCATACTTCAAATCAACCCTGAACGGCCAACCAATTCTTCATTTCAATGAAACATTAACATCTGACCTCATACGGAGCTCGAATCTTATTGATTATTTTGTCAGCTATGAAGACTTGTGTTTCATATTTCGCAGGATAAACAACAAGAAATCATGTGGTACTGATGGTATTCCAAATGTAGTTCTCCGACATTTGCCTGAGGTTGCTATTAGGAATTATTGCATATTGTTCAACATGTTGAGCAATTCATATTTGCCAAATGAGTGGAAAAAGGCTAAGGTATTTCCGATCTTGAAGAAAGGAAAATAATCTTCATGCCCCAAAAGCTATCGCCCAATCAGCTTGTTGCCTAACATCAGCAAGGTGTTTGAAGTGATACTCAACAGAGCATTAAACGCCCACATTGAGGAATATGAGTTGATGCCGAATTGCCAATTTGGTTTTCGTGCCAGGCATTCGACCACACATGCAATAACGAAAGTAACTGGAGTCATCTGTTGGAAACTAAATGATAGACAATGTGTTGGAGCATATCTCATTGATATGGAGAAAACCCTCGATACGGTGTGGTTAGATGGAGTAGTTTTTAAACTCCTTCAGGACAAGTTCCCCAGACAGCTTGTCGCCATGATGTGCAATATGTTATACGGGAAATCGTTTGTTGTAACTGATGGAAATCTGACAATGCGCGAATTCAAGGTTTTGAATGGTCGACAGCAGGGAACAGTTACTGCGCCTCTGCTCTTCTCAATCTTCATTCGCAAGCTATTGAGCGCCTTTGATTTTAACATCTCGCCAACGCGATCATTGGTAGCGTTTGCTGATGATCTGATCATCTATACGACAGACCGAAAAGCTACAATAGTTCAGAGCAATCGCAAAAAAATGTTCAATGATATACAGCTGTACACTGACAATTGGCGAATGAAAATGAATGCTCAGAAGTGCGAAACAATTTTATTTCGCACAACGCTGCAGGGAGTCAGTCAAGACCTGAAACATAATTGGAAAGATTTCCACGTCATGGCTGGCGAGGGTAGTTCAGAACGGGTTCCACATAAATCCTGTGCTCGATACCTCGGTGTTCATCTCGATCAGTATCTGTACTATACTGAACATGTCAAAATCATGCTCAGTAAGGCACTAAAAGCAATCATGGCCCTACGAAGACTCTTTCATTCCAAATACAGTGATCAAAAGGTCAAAATTATCTGTCACAGGACCCTGGTTAGACCAGTTTTGACATATGGCTGTCAGATCTGGTACAACCAGAGTGCTAGTACTATGGAAAAATTAAGAGTTTTCGAAAGGAAATGTCTTCGTGCATGTACTGGTTTGTACAGAAAGCCTGAGACGGATTGGAAGCATTATATATCGAATAGAAGAATTTATCAACTGCTCAAGTGACAAGAATCGATATCTTCATATTGCAACTTCTTCGGAATCAAATCACAAGATCTGTAACTGTGAGTGAAAACCCTTGAATTTCACAGCCATTCCACCCTACAGACGGGTATATTGCGACTTTCCTCGCTACTGGCTTCGTGCCTCCAGAAGCATTCGTGTATTTGGACATGAATAGATATGTTTTTGATACTGACGGCGTCCCAGTCATATATCACATACATCGACGGGCCACAGAGAAGAAGATAAAATATCCTCCGAATTTGAGTTCACGTGATCGAGCTGAGACGGAGCAATCTAGGTATTGGTGGCTGAATGGCAATGTCTAGATTATTCGTGTTTATTTTCTGTTTTTGTTTTTGGTTACTTCGTTTTTGAGTTTCAGCTCAATATTGCTACATTTAGTGTTGTTGCTTATTTGTATTAAAAATTAGGGATAGGTTAGGTATATGTTATGTTTATTATATTAGGTTTAGAGATAAGGTTAAACTCGTAGGTTAGGAATTTTGTGATAGAATTTTTTAGTGTAAAATAAAGTTTTTGATGGAATTTTATTAGTATTAGATTATAATATATTAAGTGTAGGATAAAAGTTCACTTGTTGTGTTAAATTTATAAATAATTTTAGGATAGTGTAGGTTGGTTTTTTCTCCTTTTTCCGATTGAATTACATAATATGTAATAATCTTAATTAATTGAATTTGCTATAGTTTTTTTGATGTTGTTGTTTAATGATAACGTATAAATTCAGAGAGCCATTAAGTTTTTGTATTGTTATTGTTTGGAATTTGCTTTATGTTCTTTTACAATTTATAACGATTAGTATTGAATAAAGCACTTTTGACTTTGACTTTGGCTATCGTTCACATGAAGCTGCGACTTAGGGAAGGATCTGTAAATTATATAATTCTGTTTCTTTAAATACCTCCATTCCCTACCACACTTTCATCGCCGCACAGCGCTCGTGCGATCTGATACTTGCCTTCTCTCTTACGTCCGAAACGGAAGACATTATTTCATCGATTAGTGAAGTTGAATATATCCACAGTAGTTGGAGGGATTAGACTAACATTTTTCTTTGAGAGGGACTGTAATGAAGTTACGATTCCGCTCATTTTGAAATTCAAGTCGACGTCACCTACAACCCGAACACGTGCATTTTTGAGAAGTAACGAGCAGTACCATAATTCTCAACAGCTCGGCCATTTGACAGTCTACTCATTTGGCACCTGCTCGTTGACTAGCTACTTCGGCGAGGAATTTGGTTGTGGATCGGACCATAATACAATAACTAACAAGTATGGTCACTCTTGGATGTCAATAATTACAACAACAAAAATTGATGGGGCAATGTAAAATGGAGACAAGAAAGGACTGAAAATAAATGGCTTTTGCCCTTTAGCGAAAGAGAGTTAGGTAGAGCTGCGGCCCATATGTGAGATTGTGTTAGTAAGTTTGCCCGCGCTTGCGTTTGTATGGGTTTGTACGTGAAGCGGGGAATTATAGTTGTGTGCGTTGGAATTTAGCCATTTTCGTGTTACCAGATTAGCAAATTTTGTTGCTTAACGAAAGATATTATTGCCAGATTGATAACACAGCTGAGGTTTTTGGCGGGAAAGTGATTTTGAAATCTGTTCGTTTAAGAGCAATGGAAAATAAAGAGTGCATTGTGATTAAAATTAATACAGAAAATTGTTCCGGCTTCCATCGGACCATACCACGTAACACCTTGCGACTACTTACAATGGGGCCACGTGAAAGAGAAGGTATACGCCAACAGCCTAGCGGTGATTCATTCGTGAATTCGTGAGGCTATCGAGGACATAGGGCAGCCACTTTGTGATTTGGTTATGGAAAATTTCATGAAAAGGATATGGTCCTGTAAGCGTGGTCGGCATTTGCCTGATATTATTTTCCACTATTAACGGCATACCTAGCCCTTCATAATGAAATAAACATCCGATCATTTATATTAAAAAATTGCATTTTTCTTTTAATATCAAAATAACACCTCTTATTGGAAAACCCTGTATTTTCGGTGCCCTCGATTCGTAGCCGTTAACTCAAATAGGTGGTTTGGCTGTCTTTTTTTGTAATGAGGCTTATTTATTAAGTTTTAACTTCATAGAGACTTGGTAGTGCATTGATTAGCATGAAAAGGAGGATCGTACTTGAAGAAATAAACACATTGAATTTTTTGATTTTATTTTGATACAAAGGGAAATAGTTTCTTATATTTCTAGAAAAAGGTTCCCCTAACTGTTAACGCATTCTTTCAACAAGCTATAATTATCGGTAATATTACTTTTATAAGTGGCACATTAAAGTGAGGTGCTTCAGAAGCTTTCATTCTTTGACGGCTGACTCAATTTCATATTTCATATACATATTTACCTATGTATTGTAACATTTGTGTATCATTTTAATACTGTCTTTAAGAACCTTATCTAGTTTTCATTTAACAATTAGCTATAAACAATATATAACGCTATTATTTGCCCCTTTAAGAGTGTCACAAGAGAACTGAGTAAATTTGCTTTCACTAAAAACGAGTTTAAATAAGAAAACTTGTGCCTTTAATATACAAAGATAAACATTTAAGAAGATATCACATGGAATTTTCGCTTAAGTTTTAACATTACAAGGTACTTAAGTGTTCTCTTAGATTCCTAACTGAATGTATGTTAATTTTCTCATTTACATAATTTACTTCTTTTCTAGTAGAGGAGGAGCACTTTCACCTTTCTTTGGCTTCTCCTTCTTGAGAGTTTTAATTTGACCGGAGAAGTAATCTTCGATTTCTTGTAGAGTGTGTCCCTTGGTCTCTGGCAGGCAGAAGTAGAACAATATCATTCCTAAAAGTTAAAGACAATTTTTAATGAATTCCGCTTTTTGTTTTCATTATTCATGATGACTTACCATGGCGATATATTGCGTGAGTTAAGAAAGGATATGTTTTGAGAACGACGAATATAAAGATATGTGCAATGCACGTAGTGAAGCCACCAACAATGCCCCGAAATTTTGTGGGTAAATTTCTCCAATCATCACCCATGGAACGACCAAGAAGCCGAGTGTGCACGCGATTGTGAAAATGAAGATACAAGCTACAGGGAACCTGGTTGCAGTTGGGAGTTCTGGTGGATCAGCAGTATCCCACTTATGTTTCATGCACAAGTAACCCTAACATTGAAAGTCCACAGCCGATTCCTGTAAGGTTATTCGAAAATATTAAATAATGTCCTCGTGTTGATTTAATTGACACTTACCCGAAATGAATGTTAGCGGCCTTCGTCCCATTCTTCGCAGAGGAATGCAAGCAACTATGGTAAATGCTAGACGAATAGCTCGAAGCATTATGGTACACGTGTATGTTTTCATTGTGGTTCCAGAATCGCGAACATTTCAACCGCGTAGAATGTGATAACGTTCACACCACTGAATTGGTACATCATGAAATGAAGAACTAAAATCCCAAAGGACTAGCGTAACTGGACTGAAAAACTGGCAATCTTGTCTTTAGTCGTCACTTTGCTGTAACATTTAAATTGAATTAATTTATCATCTTCATATTATTTGATATTTTCGCTTACTTATTAGCATTTGCCTTCCGATTGAATTCACGTTCCACGTAGATCCTCGAAGTTTTTCCAAACTTTTTCTAGCTTCAACAACTTTACCACGCACTACCAACTAGTTGGGAGTTTCGGGTGTGAAGAACAGTAACAGAAATGTAGCAGCTGGGACCATGGTCGAAGTTATTGCTAGAATTTTCCACATTATGAAGGATCCTAGGGCATACTGCACAAGTACACCGAAACTGATAAACACCGCTGCCAGCGCACTTAACATGCCTCGCAGATGTGGTTGCGTTACTTCTGATGTATAAACTCGAGCTGGTTCGCCAACCATGCTCGATCCAAGTCCAGTTAGGAATCGGCCGGCATAAATTAATTCAACTCTGTCCGCTGAAGCGATTAAAATCCATCCTAATACTGCAGGAACTTGAGTTAATGAAAGCGTCAGCTTTTGACGTTTGTCTTTTGACAACATTCGTTTAATTGAACGTAGAAATCGTTCAGTTGTTTATCGGACTTCTCTTTTCTTTCAATGCGATGTATTCACCAGTCAGCTGATGACTGTTCTTTCCTGTTTTACTTTCGTCGAATTTGTGACATGTTCCCCATGCCCTGTCTGTGCACGCTGTCACAAATACTATCTCACGCGTCGGCAAGTCCCGTTATTCGGAAATTTGTATGAACTGACCGTACTTGTTAGTGATTGTATTATGGATCGGACCACGAACAGACTTGTCGCTCAAGTACAATAATTTCTGGATACGTTACTATTAGAGAAACGCGAATATGAAGTGCAATACTAGGCGTTTGCTTTAGGGATGCATCAGACTACGACTATTTAGCCGCATTTCTGTCGCAAGTTACACATGGTTAAATGGAAGCGCGCACACTGCGATTTTCGACAATTTTGTCCAGGTCGGCAGTCGCAGGAATTTGCGATTTTTCCTAAAACCAGTTTAGTAGGTAGTTTTTGTGCTACTCGCGCAGGCGCACATCATTTGGACATTTGACGCTGACGTGCACGGAAGTTGCCAGACATACCTTCAAATGAGCATATTAGTTCTGCGCATGCCTGAAGTTCCTTTGCAAATCTTGTCGCAGTGTGTTCGTATGTATTTGCGTCTAAAAATCGCTGGTTACGGCAGAAAAATCGCAATGTGGCCGAACCCTTAAACGCATTGGTGAGGCAAAAGATGGAAACAATTCGATGGTCAAAAATAATAATGATAAGGACCGATTGCAAATTACTTTAAGCTAGATTATTATTTTTTCTCATAAGTATAATAAAATGCGCAAAAAATCCAAATCGACTTAATTTCATCTAAAAGTGCTTCTTTTAGTAAGAAGCCTCTAAGTACAATACATTGAACTGAAATTCCTAAGATATCGTGACATGAGTAGTGCGTTACAAGAAATCGATGAATTTGGAATTGAAATAAATTAATTCCATAGTAAGCCTGCGATTCAAATTAAATGTACGTTTATAACTTAAGCAAACAGCATTTCTAATTTACTTAAATTTTCATTTCTTTCGTTTTAAATTTTTTAACTTTTATGTTCTTTTAAAATTCATTCACAATTATTTAGTGTATTGTTCTTACATTTGAATTTGTGTGAAAAACTTATTTCTTTAAGTAAGATATCAGTACATACATATGTTTTGATGGAAACTCATGTATTTAGAATGGATTTCACTGATTAAATATAATCTATTTTTTTCTTGTACTTATTACTTAAAATGTGTCGATAATTGTTTTGCCTGCAGTTTAGTTGACAGTAGTTACGTTCAATAAGTCCCGAGACTAACAATGAAAACAACATTTTTTTTTCAAAAATCATTTTTACTCATTAATATAATCTACTTTTAGTGTGAAACAATCTTTCCAACGCCTTTCCAACATTTCTAGACCATGTTTATAGAAGGATTTATCCTTTGCATCAAAATAAGCTTCAGTTTCGGCAATGACCTCCTCATTCGAGCCAAATTTTTTTCCCTGGGGCATTTTTTTGAGATCAGCAAAGAGCCAGTAGTCGCTGGGGCTAAATCTGGCAAATCAAAGTCCAACTCGTTAAATTTTGCCATTGTTTTCATGGACTCCACGGACTTCCACTGAAAGCAATCGTGGCACCCACTTGGAAAAAACCTTTTTCACGCTCAATTTTTCATCAAAGATTGTAAATACGCTTCCAAATGATATCTGTGTCATTTCTGCGATCTCACGGACCTTCACTTTGCGATTTTTCATTACAATTTTTAACACTTCACTCACATTTTCCTGTGTAACGGCTTCCAATGGCCTACCCAAACGTTCCGCATCGTTTGTGTCCGTACGACCACGTTTCAACTCAGCATACCAACGACAAATCGCTGGTTTCGATGGAGAGGAGTCCGAGTAATGTTTTTTAAGCCATTGCTGGGCGTCTACGGTGTTTTTACCCATTAAAAACAATGTTTCATCAACACGCGAAACTCGCTTTTTTCCATTTTTCAAACAAATTACAAAGTGACTTTATTCTAACCTCGATAACTCTGCTGTCTGTGATTCGATCGACGTGAAATTTTTACACGTTTCATGTGAAGGTTCGCACTCTATGGAAACGTGGCCAGTTTGGTACTACTAGCAGCATCTCTGGGTTAGTCTCGGGACTTACTGAACGATGTGTTATATATTAGTGTTGTGTAGTACTGCCTATACTGTCATTCGCTGTCAATCAATAAGCTGTCTTTTTTCTTGAAAAGCCGTCGGGCCTTGCTTTTTTAAGTGAGCAGACGCGTTTTGACTCCTTTGAGTCATCTTCAGCGTTAAAGTGTCAACAGAACCGAAAAGCGTCGGCTCACTCAAAAAAGCAGCGCCCGACGGCCTTTCAAGAAAAAGGCAACTCAATGATTGACAGCGAATGAGAGTAGAGGCAGTGCTCCCAACATCTCTAAACTGATATAATTAAGCTATAATAGTATTTCCCCTCCTAAAAAATACTACACATATGCTCTTAAAAATCGGAGTCGGCCTCGATTCGTCGTGGAACTGTGTACAGCTTCTGACCCACTGAGACCCTCTGTTGTACTCGTCATGGCTGGGGCTGGTGGCAGTGAGTGTTTACTCTAAATAGGTGGTTAAGTTGCAGATTCGATGATTAGTTCTTGGGCAGATCCGCTTCCCTCGGCAGTCCGTACTCTGTTTCCAGTTGATTCTACTAATGGGCTTGTTGATTTATCGAAAAAGATTGCTCCGCATGTGTGTTGTTTCTTGTTGGCCGTAATTGGTCAATGCATCGTTTTAATTTATATCCATCATTTGGCTTCACAAAATAATGTTACTGGTCGTATTTTTCGATTACAGTGCCACTTTTCCACAAATTCTTATTGTTTTTAAAGAATTTATCTTGAATACGAGTCCCGACTCCCATCCGCCTTGCTCCAGGCGTGTGCTGGATAGCAAATCCTTGTTGCGATCTCTGCAATAAGCTGTCTTTTTTCTTGAAAAGCCGTCGGGCCTTGCTTTTTTAAGTGAGCAGACGCGTGTTGACTCCTTTGAGTCATCTTCAGCGTTAAAGTGTCAACAGAACCGAAAAGCGTCGGCTCACTCAAAAAAGCAGCGCCCGACGGCCTTTCAAGAAAAAGGCAACTCAATGATTGACAGCGAATGAGAGTAGAGGCAGTGCTCCCAACATCTCTAAACTGATATAATTAAGCTATAATAGTATTTCCCCTCCTAAAAAATACTACACATATGCTCTTAAAAATCGGAATCGGCCTCGATTCGTCGTGGAACTGTGTACAGCTTCTGACCCACTGAGACCCTCTGTTGTACTCGTCATGGCTGGGGCTGGTGGCAGTGAGTGTTTACTCTAAATAGGTGGTTAAGCTGCAGATTCGATGATTAGTTCTTGGGCAGATCCGCTTCCCTCGGCAGTCCGTACTCTGTTTCCAGTTGATTCTACTAATGGGCTTGTTGATTTATCGAAAAAGATTGCTCCGCATGTGTGTTGTTTCTTGTTGGCCGTAATTGGTCAATGCATCGTTTTAATTTATATCCATCATTTGGCTTCACAAAATAATGTTACTGGTCGTATTTTTCGATTACAGTGCCACTTTTCCACAAATTCTTATTGTTTTTAAAGAATTTATCTTGAATACGAGCCCCGACTCCCATCCGCCTTGCTCCAGGCGTGTGCTGGATAGCAAATCCTTGTTGCAATCTCTGCAGTCTAAAAGCGTCCAAGTTTATGCGGATTAAATACTGTTTCGCCGGTGTTTTTCTACTTTTCGGTGGAGTTACTCTATTGCGGTATAGGGTTTCTCGAACATTGTTTTTGATATACATTGGGTAGTTTACCATTGCGCAGAAGCATTTTTTGAATGTCTGTACCTTTTGCTCGGCCAATCCATTAGTGGCCTTGGGGCAGTAAATTTCCCAAATACCCCATGATTTACTAAATATAGTGAACTCATCACTGTTAATTGTTGTTGCGTTTTTCGATACCATTCCTACCGGGTAGCCGCGTGTAGTATTTATGTTTATATTTATATTTATATGTGTCCGTTAGGGACAGTAGGGACGTTAATTGCGTCAGGGAGCTGATTTGGCCTTCGCTGGAATGACTTTGCTTGACGACGTGTACGCATACTGGCAGCTAGGTTTAGTGGTGTCATGGGGCGGATTCTCATTGCCAGCGCAAAGCACAAAACAAAAAATTTATTAGTGTGTACGAATTACAGATCTAATTGGGCCTGACTAAAACCGAAGGGATCTGTTAACTCTTGCTATCCTCGCGTTTTTGCACTTATCCATTTTTGGCGCTGTTTTGACCGAGGAATCAGATAGACAATCCACATTGACGTTATCAATTCCTTTCTTGAAAGAGACTGATAGTTGAATCCTGATAAGAGCGCACTGATTTTCAATCGATAAAAATATCTGTAAAGAACAGCAATAGTGTTATGGTGCCTCAGCGAGCCAAGTATTGGCGCTCGCAGGAAATGACCTGAATTAGGAGGCGCGCGTATGGGCTGACAGGCTAGCATTTGCAATGTCCAGGGACGCGTTCTGTTCACCTTAGCATCAATTCACACTGCAAATGATTTTGCATACACGAGTTCGGGGGTGACTTTAAAAGCGCAAAAGGCCTTGGCCCAAACTCAAGATGAGTGGTCTTATTTTTGACGAGGAATTGTGATCCACAATAAGAAATGGAATATCCTGATGGGATTTGGTGCCCCCTTGCGCCCCACCTAGTCAGACCTTGGGTTTGATGGTCGTGTCCACATGCAATGACTCTCCGCCCAATAGCTAGGTGAGTGGAGGTACCTAGGCACTGCTGCGGGTTTCATACTCGGTACTTTCCAATAGTGAAAGGAGGAGACCAATTTTCCAATTAGTAACTCTTACTTTTATTTTAATTCTTTCAATTCCTACTTATCATATATTCTTAAATATCCTTTATAATCTATGTTGAATAATGAAAATGAGAGGGGGTAGAAGAGTTGATCAAAATCAAATTATATTTGCTCTTACATAAAAAATTTTTTTTGCTTTTTTTATTTTATTTCAAATTATAATAACTTTATGTGGATACGTGTATTTTGAAACATGAATAACCATAAAAATTGTTACACGGCGCATGGGTCGATTCGGGTGGGGCCTTTAGATCCAGGTTAACCCACCAAAGAGGGGCCATAATCACCCGCTGGTAGATTTGCCACCCCATTGGAGTCACCGAATAAGATTACGGCTCATTGAATGAGGTCCTGAAAAAACTCACTCAACATAGCCTCCAAAACTACTTAAATGCAACTTGAAAAAAAAAACGCCAAAGTATAACCGGGTAGCCTAAGACGCTAAGACAAGGGAGTGCCAGAATTCCATTTTCTTTGCATAGCCATTAGAAAAAATCTTTCCCTTACCTCTTTATGGGCGTAGCCTACAAATGCGGTCGTAGTTGCCACAAATTACAACAATTTTCAAGTTCAATATAAATTACTTTTTGTTATTATTCAAGCAATTGTTTAAAGAAATATAAAGAATCGAATATCAATTTTTCGTACGCTATGTGCCTTTTTTATACAAGAAAAAGAGGTACCACTTACGCAGAACTATCAGGAAGGGGCCCTTCCACTGGATAATCTCCTGCCAAGCATGTTTTCTTTTCTTTGTCAGGCTATCTCCATCTTCGCCTCCGCTAAAATGTTCACACCTTTTGTTTGTTGTCTCTTGCTAAGTTCATCTCCATCAACATATTCACCCTTCTTGTTGTCTCCCAGGTCTTATTCGCATTAGTATTCCTTTTTCCCTCGTAATATATTTTTGTGTTCTTTTTCTTTGTAGCACTACAGCCCCTCTCGGGCCTTCGCTTAGAGGTAGTTAGAGTATCTCATTTTCATGACCGTATTGATTTTTTCGGGAGTTAGTTTTGGTCAGTACCATGCTCCCGTGTGCTTGCTCAGCCATGATATGATCTGATTAAATCAGTACATATCACCACTGAGTGAACACTCGTAGTCTGTCCGAAAAATCCCCTGAACTAAATCACGTTGCTCCCAACGAGATTTGAACCTGGGACCTTCGGCTTATGGGTTCATGCTTCATATTTTTGTGCTACTCTTCCAAAAATCCTAACACATCGCGCTTCAAACTCGACACCAAGAAAAGAGAGGGAGCTCGTAACGACGGTCCTTTTCATGCCTTTTTGTGGCCCTTCCGTTCCTCTTCAACTTCATTTGACTTATTCCAATTTTCTGGTACGATCAACCAAAGCACTGCCTCCAAAGTCAAAGTCAAAGTCAAAAGCGCTTTATTTAGTACTCATCGTTATAAATTTTAAAAGAATATAAAGCAAATTCCAAATAATAACAATCAAAAAACTTAATGGCCCAAATGGCTCTCTAAATTTGTACGTTATCATAAACTCATTTCATAAAAAAAAAACTATAGCAAATGCAATTAATTACGATTATTACATATTTTTACAATTCAATTGGAAAAAGGAGAAAAACCAACCAACACTATCCAAAAATTATTTATAATTAATACACAACAGTGAAACTTTGATCCTACACCTAATATGTTGTAACTTATTTCTAATAAAATACAATCAAAAAAACTTTATCTTATACTAAAAATACTATAACAATGTTCCTAACCTAAGTGTTTAATCTTATCTCTAACGGAATATAGTAAACATTACATATACCTAACCTATACCTGATTTTAACAAAAATATATAACAATACTAAATGTAGCAATAATGAGCTGAAACTCAAAAACTAAATAACGAAAAACACCAAAACTGAAAACAAACACGAATAATTTAGACATTGTCATTCAGCCACCAATACCTGGATTGCGCCGTCTCAACTCGATCAGCTTCAACGAATCTAGCAAATGAGTATCTCCATTGAAATCGTTGGTCTCGTGAACTCAAATTCGGAGGATATTTTATCTTCTTATCGGTGGCCCGTCGATATATGTGATATATGACTGGGACGCCGTCAGAATCAAAAACATATCCATTCATGTCCAAATACACGAATGCTTCTGGAGGAATGAAGCCAGTAGCGAGGCAAGTCGCTATATACCCGTCTGTAGGGTGGACCGGCTGTGAAATCCAAGGGTTTTCACTCACAGTCACAGATCTTGCGATATGATTCCGAAGAAGCTTCAATATGAAGATATCGACTCTAGTCACTTCAGCAGTTTGATAAATTCTTCTATTCGATATATAATGTTTCCAATCCGTCTCAGGCTTTCTGTACAAACCAGTACATGCACGAAGACATTTCCTTTCGAAAACTCTTAATTTTTCCATAGTACTAGCACTCTGGTTGTACCAGATCTGACATCCATAGGTCAAAACTGGTCTAACCAGTGTCTTGTAACAGATAATTTTGACCTTTTGATCAATGTATCTGGAATGAAAGAGTTTTCGAAGGGCCATGACTACTTCAAGTGCCTTACTGAGCATGATTTTCACATGTTCAGTATAGTACAGATACTGATCGAGATAAACACCGAGGTATCGAACACAGGATTTATGTGGAATTCGTTCTGAACTACCCTCGCCAGCCATGATGTGGAAATCTTTCCAATTACGTTTCAGGTCTTGATTGACCCCCTGCAGCGTTGTCCGAAACAAGATTGTTTCACACTTCTGCGCATTGATTTTCATTCGCCAATTGTCAGTGTACAGCTGTACATCATTGAACATTTTTTGGAGATTGCTCTGAACTATTGTAGCTTTTCGGTCAGCCGTGTAGATGATCAGATCATCAGCAAACGCTACCAATGATCGCTTTGGCGAGACGTTAAAATCAAAGCCGTTCAATAGCTTGCGAATAAAGATTGAGAAGAGCAGAGGCGCAGTAACTGTTCCCTGCTGTAGACCATTCAAGACCTTGAACTCGCGCATTGTTGTCAGATTTCCATCGGTTACAACAAACGATTTCCCGTATAACATATTACACATCATGGCGACAAGGTGTCTAGGGAACTTGTCCTGAAGAAGTTTAAAAATAAGTCCATCTAACCATACCGTATCAAAGGCTTTCTCCATATCAATGAGACATGCTCCAACACATTTTCTATCATTTAGTTTCCAACAGATGACTCCAGTTACTTTCGTTATTGCATGTGTGGTCGAATGCCTGGCACGAAAACCAAATCGGCAATTCGGCATCAACTCATTTTCCTCAATGTGGGCGTTTAATGCTCTGTTGAGTATCACTTCAAACACCTTGCTGATGTTAGGCAGCAAGCTGATTGGGCGATAGCTTTTGGGGCATGAAGATTCTTTTCCTTTCTTCAAGATCGGAAATACCTTAGCCTTTTTCCACTCATTTGGGAAATATGAATTGCTCAACATGTTGTTGAACAATATGCAATAGTTCCTAATAGCAACCTCAGGCAAATGTCGGAGAACTACATTTGGAATACCATCATTACCACATGATTTCTTGTTGTTTATCTTGCGAAATATGAAACACAAGTCTTCATAGCTGACAAAATAATCAATTAGATTCAAGCTCGGTATGAGGTCAGATGTTAATGTTTCATTGAAATGAAGAATTGATTGGCCGTTCAGGCTTGATTTGAAGTCGGAAACTTTTGCTTCAACGACCTCTGAAAAAATTTCGTTCCCTCTCTCAGGGTTTGGTAGATGAACCAATTCAAAATGTGTTCCAATCAGGGCAAGTTTATCCAATCCTTCACAAATAATCATGTTTCCATTTCTATCCGGAGTCGTACTATCAATTTCGATACCAGCCCTATCGAGAAGATTTATCTCATCACTAGTGACTTCAAGATTCGATACCTTCACTCGAGACTTCTTGCGGAATATGCTATTCACTTTCGCGAACACGCCGTCTGGGTCCTGTGGGCTAATACCCCTCAATTTTTCCGCCCATTGATTGCTGACCTCACTCCTGAAGTATGACCGGATTAAGTTCCGGACATTCTTCAGATGTAATTTCAACAAAGACAACGAGGGATGGTTGTAGTCGAAAAATCGTCGATAAATATTGTTGACGCGTGTGAGAAGGAGGCTTTTCAATCTTTTCAACCTTGCGATGGTTGGTGTTTCATATCCTTCCATATTGTTTCGATGTTTAATCTTGGGAACTACTTTCTCAATCGTTTCCAACGTCAGCTTCTCTAACTTCGACAAATAGACATCTATTTCATCGTTAGTTAGATTTCTGTCATTAGGAACCATTGAGCAAGAGTTGCCGCCATCAGAAGGGGGACATTGCTTCTGGTACTCCCGATTAAACTTCTTTTGAAACTTTCCCCAGTCTGTTTTTTTGAAATTCAACCGATGATTTTCATGTTGAACTGGAATGAGGAAGAAATCATCCCTTTGATGATTGATTTCCATTACGATTGCGTTATGGTCGCTATCATAAGGAAGCACCTGCAGTTTCCGTTGAGGACTATTAAAGTTGAATTCGAGTCTTGCGTCAGCAATGCAAAGGTCCAAATATGAATTTGTCCTAGGGTATGTTGGGAACTCCGACCCATAAAGATCGCACCTGTATTCAATTTGGTTCTCTGTTATCCACGATTTCAGGAATACACCTCTTGGATTATTGGTGGCGTTCAGCCATGATGTATGCTTGGCGTTCAGGTCACCAGTTAATAGTTATGCAGCCTGTTCAATTCGAGTATTTCGAACAAGGAATTGAGTTCCTCCTTGAGCTTGAGAACAGTTCCACCAGTTGCATAGGCAGAGATAACGAAGAGGTTATCCCCACCTGGCAGTGAGATTTTGATAACGGACACTTCAAGAGATTCAAAGCTTTTGAATTCGACTTTTTCAATATTTTGGAAACAATAGGGTCTTTGTACCAATATCCCGGTGCCACCTCCTCCATCACCTATTACCCTATCGTTTCTTACGAATTCAAAATCCTTGAATGTCATGAAGTGCCATGAATTGAGGTGGGTTTCGGTTAGAAGCAGGATGTCAGGCTTTTGTCTGGCAATGAATTCAAGGAGATAATCACGCCGATGTAAAGTAACAATGGAGTTGACGTTGATCGAGATGAGACGAATCCTATCCGTGGGAATGTGGCTGGATGACAACTTATTTTGAGCCATTTGAAAGTCCTAAACGCTGAAAAACAATGTTAATTTTCGAATCTTGTTTATCGACGAAGTTCGGAGCTAAGACACTGCGGTGTATTTGTGTTTGTTTTGGGGCAGATTTCAATCTTGCATCCTGATATCGGGAGCATCCTCGATATGATGCCGGGTGACCAAAAACACCGCAGTTCACACAATATAACTTCTCTTTTGGCTCCGTCTGAGCCAATTTGCACTCACCAGGAGCATGCACGTCTTTGCATTTAACGCATCGGTAATGCATGGCGCAGTTGGCAGCCGAATGCCCAAATCGTTGGCAGCGATAGCACTGGTTGACTTCTCGTTTCTGGAGGCGTTCCCACCTCACCACTCGAAAATTTAAATACCTGATTTGCTGAAGAGCGCTTGGACTGCTCTTATTTGTTATTTGTACCAAATAAAGTGGTGTTTTTTTTTTCTACCGTCGACCTTCTTGTCGCGAATGTTTTCACTGAGATAAACTCGATTTGTGGCGCCGTTTCCTTGAGAACCTGAAGAAGATCGACGGTATCTTCTCCGCAGTCCAAGCCCTTCAGCAAGAACGTCTGGTTCTTCTCGCTCTTGGGGGTATAGGTGAAGTGCGGAACCTCCCCAGAATTCAAAGCATCTTTCGCTGATTTGAAATCAACCAGTGATTTCGTTCTAATTGACAGCTTCTCAGAATTTACTCGTTTGATTTCGAAATTTGTCAATTTGTTTTCGGCTGCCAACAGCCGAACCATGTCTTTTCCGCTTTGCCCGAAGACATTTATCGGCGGAACTTTCTCGGTATTCTTGGCTACTTTTTGAGGAGGACCAGCAGAACTACGGGCTGGTTTCTTCTCCCTATTTCTACTTTCATTATTTTTATTTTTTAAATATAAGATAAAATTATCGTCTTTGTTACCTTCGTCTACCTCCATGTCCTGCTGGAGTCCATCCAGCGCCGCAAAGTAGTTCTGGCTTTCGTTGGTGCCACCAGCACTTAATACCTCTTCAGTTATTATTGGAGTTACAGCTTTCTTCTGTTTTTCGATTTTTCGTATCGGACCACTCTCTTGAACTTTTTTTGCCGTCTTGAACATTTCTTCGTACGTTTGAATTCTTGCCTTTAGCTCTTCGATTTCACTTCGAAGGCGACACACTTCCTGTCTATCTTCGAGCACTTGTGTTTTGCGACCGGCATATGCGGTATCCTGGGTGCTCGTGTGTCTCCGCTTGTTGACACTTGCCAATTTCACACCGTCACTCTCCCCGGGGCCCCCCAACGGAGGGAAGCCGTCGGGCTCCTCCATACAGCAGTCCCGAGTTGTCTTTGGTTTGTTGCCTTTTCTTGATTTATTGGTTTGGTTGGTCGATGCCTTCGACGATTAATTCTTCCCCAATGAAATCAAAACTTGCTTTTGACTGACTCGTACAAAATTAATTCAATTATTTGAAACTGACTTTTGTGAAAAATTAATTAATTTTCAAAATTAATGACAGGAGCGATTAAAAACACGTCTACCAGTATCTGTACTATACATGCATTCAAAGGTCGCTGTGGAGAGAAGGTGAATTGCGCTGTTGATTTGTAGGTTACTGAGGTTCCTTTCAGCCAAGAAATTAACCGTTAAGAGCCTGGAAGGTTGCTCGTTGAAACTGGGCTAGTCGAGAGTGGGCTTGGTCGCAGTTCAGAAAGTGGCAACTCTAGCATTATTGCGTGGTAGTCCAAAGAGGACCATAAAGAGAAACATTGATACAGCTCATTATTGCTACATTTAGTGTTGTTGTTTATTTGTGTTAAAAATTAGGCATAGATTATGTATATGTTATGTTTACTATACTACGTTAGAGATAAGATTAAACGCTTAGGTTAAGAACATTGTTATAGAATTTTTTTAAGTATAAGATAAAGTTTTTGATTGCATTTTATTAGAATTAAGTTACAGCATATTAGGTGTAGGATCAAAGTTTCACTGTGTTTAAATTATAAATAATTTTAGGATAGTGTTGGTTGGTTTTTTCTCCTTTTTCCAATTGAATTCTAAAAATATGTAATAATCTTAATTAATTGAATTTGCTATAGTTTTAATGTGTTAATGATAACCATTTGGGCCATTAAGTTTTTCATTGTTATTATTTGGAATTTGCTTTATATTCTTTTAAAAATTTATAACGATTAGTATTGAATAAAGCGCTTTTGACTTTGACTTTGACTTCGAACGACGAATATTGGTAGCGTTTGCTGATGATCTGATCATCCATACGGCAGACCGAAAAACTACAACAGATCAGAGCAGTCTCCAAAAATGTTCAATGATGTACAGCTGTACACTGACAATTGGCGAATGAAAATCAAAGCGCAGAAGTGCGAAACAATTTTTTTTTCGGATAATGCTGCAGGGGGTCAGTCAAGACCTGAAACGTAGATCATCTATACGGCAGATCGAAAAGCTACAATAGTTCAGAGCAATCTCCAAAAAATGTTCAATGATATACAGCTGTACACTGACAATTGGCGAATGAAAATCAATGCGCAGAAGTGTGAAACAATCTTGTTTCGGACAACGCTGCAGGGGGTCAGTCAAGACCTGAAACGTAATTGGAAAGATTTCCACATCATGGCTGGTGAGAGTAGTCTAGAACGGGTTCCACATAAATCCTGTGTTCGATACCTCGGTGTTTATCTCGATCAGTATCTGTACTATACTGAACATGTCAAAATCATGCTCAGTAAGGCACTTGAAGTAGTCATGGCCCTTCGAAAACTCTTTCATTCCAGATACATTGATCAAAAGGTCAAAATTATCTGTTACAAGACACTGGTTAGACCAGTTTTGACATATGGATGTCAGATCTGGTACAACCAGAGCGCTAGTACTATGGAAAAATTAAGAGTTTTCGAAAGGAAATGTCTTCGTGCATGTACTGGTTTGTACAGAAAGCCTGAGACGGATTGGAAACATTATATATCGAATAGAAGAATTTATCAAACTGCTGAAGTGACGAGGGTCGATATCTTCATATTGAAGCTTCTTCGGAATCATATCGCAAGATCTGTGACTGTGAGTGAAAACCCTTGGATTTCACAGCCGTTCCACCCTACAGACGGGTATATTGCGACTTGCCTCGCTACTGGCCTCATTCCTCCAGAACCATTCGTGTATTTGGACATGAATCGATATGTTTTTGATTCTGACGGCGTCCCTCATATATCACATATATCGACGGGCCACCGATAAGAAGATAAAATATCCTCCTAATTTGAGTTCACGAGACCAACAATTTCAATGGAGGTACTCATTTGCTAGATTCGTTGAAGCTGATCGAGTTGAGACGGCGCAATCCAGGTATTGGTGGCTGAATGACAATGTCTAAATTATTCGTGTTTGTTTTCAGTTTTGGTGTTTTTCGTTATTTCGTTTTTTTGAGTTTCAACTCATTATTGCTACATTTAGTGTTGTTGTTTATTTTTGTTAAAAATTAGGTATAGGTTAGGCATATGTAATGTTTACTATATTACGTTAGAGATAAGATTAAACACTTAGGTTAGGAACATTGTTATAGAATTTTTTAAGTATAAGATAAAGTTTTTGACTGTATTTTATTAGAAATAAGTTACAACATATTAGGTGTAGGATCAAAGTTTCACTATTGTGTTTAAATTATAAATAATTTTAGGATAGTGTAGGTTGGTTTTTTCTCCTTTTTCCAATTAAATTTTAAAAATATGTAATAATCGTAATTAATTGAATTTGCTATAGTTTTTTTGATGAAATGAGTTAATGATAACGTATAAATTTAGAGAGCCATTTGGGCCATTAAGTTTTTTTGATTGTTGTTGTTTGGAATTTATTTTATATTCTTTTAAAATTTATAACGATTAGTATGAAATAAAGCGCTTTTGACTTTGACTTTGACTTTGACCTGAAACGTAATTGCAAGGATTTCCACATCATGGCTGGTGAGGGTAGTTCAGAACGGGTTCCGCGTAAATCCTGTGTTCGATATCTCGGTGTTCATCTCGATCAGTATCTGTACTATACTGAACATGTCAAAATCATGCTCAGTAACGAACAAAAAGTAGTCATGGCCCTACGAAGACACTTTCATTCCAAAAACCTTGATCAAGAGGTCAAGATTATCTGTTACAAGACCCTGGTTAGACCACTTTGGCATATGGATGTCAGATCTGGTACAACAAGAGTGCTAGTACTATGGAAAAATTAGGAGTTTTCGAAAGGAAATGTCTTCGTGCATGCACTGGTTTGTACAGAAAACCTGAGGCGGATTGGAAAGATTATGTATCGAATAGAAGAATTTATCAAACTGCTGAAGTGACGAGAGTTGATATCTTCATATTGCAACTTCTTCGGAATCATATCGCAGGATCTGTAACTGTGAGTGAAAACCCTTGGATTTCACAGCCGTTCCACCCTGCAGACGGGTATATAGCGACTTTCCTCGCTACTAGCTTCGTTCCTCCAGAAGCATTCGTGTATTTGGACATGAATCGATATGTTTTTGATTCTGACGGCGTCCCAGTCATATATCATATATATCGATGGGCCACCGATAAGAAGATAAAATATCCTCCTAATTTGAGTTCACGAGACCAACAGTTCCAATGGAGATACTCATTTGCTAGATTCGTTGGGGCTGATCGAGTTGGGACGGGGCAATCGAGGTATTGGTGGCTGAATGACAATGTCTAAATTATTCGTGTTTATTTTCAGTTTTGGTATTTTTCGTTATTTAGTTTTTGAGTTTCAGCTCATTATTGCTACATTTAGTGTTGTTTATTTTTGTTAAAAATTAGGGAGAGGTTAGGTTTATATTATGTTTATTATATTAGGTTGGAGATAAGGTTTGACGCTTAGGTTAAGAACATTGTTATAGATTTTTATAGTATAAGATAAAGTTTTTGATTGCATTTATTAGAATTAAGTTAAAACATATTAGGTATAGGATCAAAGTTCACTGTAGTGTTAAGATGATAAATAATTTTAGAATAGTGTTGGTTGGTTTTTTCTCCTTTTTCAAATTGAATTGTAAAAATATGTAACAATCTTCATTGATTTGAATTTGCTATAGATATGATAATGTACAAATTTAGAGAGCCATTTGGGCCATTAAGTTTTTTATTGTTATTGTTTGGATTTTGCTTTATATTCTTTTAAAATTTATAACGATTAGTACTAAATAAAGCGCTTTTGACTTTGACTTTGACTAACAATTCCAATGGAGATACTCATTTGCTAGATTCGTTGTAGCTGATCGAGCTGAGACAGGGCAATCTAGGTATTGGTGGCTGAATGCCAATGTCTTAATTATTCATGTTTATTTCCAGTTTTTGTGTTTTTCGTTACTTAGTTTTTGAGTTTCAGCTCAATATTGCTTCATTTAGTATTGTTGTTTATTTGTGTTAAAAATTAGGTATAGGTTAGGTATATGATATATTTATTTTATTAAGTTAGAGATAAGATTAAACAAGCAGTTAGGAATATTGTAATCGAATTTTTTAGTGTAAGATAACGTTTTTGATTGAATTTTATTAGAATTAGGTTATAACATATTCGGTGTAGGATCAAAGTTCTCTGTTGTGTTTGAATCATAAATAATTTTTGAAAAGTGTAGGTTGATTTTTCCCCTTTTTCCAATTAAGTCATAAAATATGTAATAATCTTAATTAATTTGAATTTGCTATAGTTGTTTTGCTAAAATGTGTTTAACTGATAACGTATAAATTTAGAGAGCCATTTGGGCCATTAAGTTTTTGTATTGTTATTGTTTGGAATTTGTTTTACATATATTCTTTTCAAATTTATAACGATTACTATTGAATAAAGCGCTTTTGACTTTGACGTAGATTCACCCGCTCTCTTTTCTTTAAATTTCACATCACCTATCGCCCTTGTAATGATCATCTAGCCCTCTTCCGCATGCCTTCTTTAGTCTCGCGTCGTGTATTTCCAGATGAATGTTTGCTCTTAAAACTGAACTGCAAACTCTTGTCAATGGATCTCTGTAATGAGGTATGTACCTATATTGCACAGCGCTCAAGTCGATTGACAATGATTTTTAACGTTCCCTTTACCCGAAACAATGTGTTTTATTTTTCGCCATTGTAACGTTTGCCGCGTAAATACAACTCTCTTGGGCTTAGTCCGATACCTCAATCTTTTGCGCAATATAAAAATAGACAATTCGTTCTTCTTTAAAGTCTTGCAGATTAACTTGAGCGTACTTTCTAGTTTTAAAGTCTTGCAGATTAACTTGAGCGTACTTTCTAGTTTTAACTTTCTTGCTTTGTAACTTAGTTTTTCCTAATTGTTTGGATATGTGCTGTTGTTTCTTTCATAACTTCTTCCTTTTTTATTTATAATTGGATTTTTATAATCTGTATATAAAATTCTGTAAATAAATAAATTGCCACGGCCGAATTGGGCTACAAACTGCTACCCCCTCCACTGTATGCTCCAGATTTGGCCCAGTGCGACCTTGTTTTGTTCACAAACTTGAAAGTCACTCGTCGGGCAGAAATTTGAGTCGAATGAGGTCACCGCCGTCACCGAGGCCTACTTTGCAAATCTCGAGAAAATTTATTTTTCAGACGGGTTAAGGAAGTTGGACTTGGGTCAAGTGTATCGAGCTAAGAGAAGATTATGTTGAGAAATGAATTACCGCTTTTCCAAAATTTTCGTTTTTCTTTTGTTGGCTAAGCACTTATCAGACCGCCCTCGTATTTTGGTTGAATGGAAATTTATCAAGATTTTCCCGTCAAGTTGAACTAAAATCAAGAGTTCGCTGCTAACACGTCAACTGTTGGTTCAATTTGTTCATCTTAGCACCAAGATTTTAATATTTGGTTTTCAATTCTTATAAGGAACTTCATGAATTTTCCATCAAAATAATCAATTGCACTGCTTTCACTTATTTGTGAATTTTCATCATCAGTAGTTGGACACGTTTTTGGTAATTTTCTTTCCTTCTTGATTTTATTATTTATTTGAAGATGGTCAGTCTACAGCCAAATTTCCATTTATGTTTCAGCACCCATGGTTTCTGATAAGCTTTTATTGGAGACTTGCTTCAAAGTAAAGTTGCAGGCGGATTGGAAATTTGCTAACCGGGCTCTGCTATCTGGAACGGCGTCTCCAAAACATCGACAATATCGATAGGACGGATATAAAAAGAACGTAATTTTAGTGATCAGTTTCTGAATAGGGACGGAAGCCTTGGTTTTCGCATACATCAACCATTTGTCGGTAATACCATGAGAATTTTCTAAGTAATCAGACACGGCTATTACGTATCCTTCCCGACTCGTGGTGCCCAGGGTAATTTTTCTATAAATAGTTCGGATGTTGTTTTATGAAGTAAACGCTCAAAGCTTTTCTTACAAACTTAAAACAAACTTTAAAATATTGATTTTACTTACATAATTTTCAGAACGAATAAGTTGGCGAAAACTATTATAAATATACATTGAAAGTAAGTCGAAATTGTGGCTTTCTAGGGATTCTTGACTTTGCTACGGCATCGATTTTTGTAGAGCAGTTTATTAACATCTTCATTTTGTTCGAGAAGTTCGATCAAAGATCGAACTCGAAGTTTCCCCAAAGGATGAGGTACTTCACTTGTACATTGTTTATAAGCATCAACCACTTCCTTCATCAACTCAGGATCGGCTTCCTCGGTCTATTGGGAATTAATTATTACTGAAGCTAAATTGATAAATACGCATGCGTATTACCAGTGATTCGCTGGAGATAAATTGAGGGACGTTATCTTCTTCCTTAACAATTTCACTTCGATATTGGTCCATAAGTTTGTTCCATTCATCTTCAGTGCATTTATAATAAATCCAGTCGGGATCAGCATGGCTATCTGGTGGAATCAGATACTTGGGTGTTTTGACCATTGACTGCCAAAACTTTTGACTAGTCATGGCATCTTTCAGGTTCGTTTCCTTTATGTCCGCATCCTTTTCAGTTGATTTCCAACAACTCGATCGACGTTGTTCAGACAAGCGGATGACATCTTTATGAACTTCTACATTCATTTCCTCCGGTTCCTGTTCGGTGATACTCTCTGTGGCAGATAGTGCTTCTTCGGCTTCTATGACAGTTGTTATATTGCTTGAAGTATATCCTGTTGTGGAGCTACTGGGTGATGAACTAGTGGATGATGAGGCGGACGTGGGAGCTTTTAACTCATTTGGAGTGAAAATTCTGAATAATAAGAAAATACTATTAATTATTTTATGACTTTAAAAGCAGTTATTATACCGACTTACCGGCTGTTTGTATTTCTTTTAGCTTTGACAAGTTCGAGTGAATCTCTGGCGGCCATGATCAAACTTTTTTTGCGCTGAGTATTAATTGAGCTAATGACATTTAATATGGCGTGAGGGTTGAATTTAACTTTGAATTCATTAGAAACATAGTCAAAAATTTTGTGATGCAAAGTATCGCTTGAAACAACGCCATGATCAGCAAGTTCGGTGAATGCATTAACCAAAATATTTTCTATGTTAATGAGCCCTGCGATTTTCTTTGCGAGCATGAGGTCACTGTCAATGGGTAGCTCGGCAGAAGATGCACTTCTTGTATCACTAGACGAAGTGCTTTTGATATCGCCCTCGGACAAAGTGGACCATTGAGTGTCGGCCTTATCCGTTACAATTTTTGAGGTTATATTTGTCGTCATCCTTCGTTGAAGCTCATCGTCTTCACCTTCGCTTGTGGAATGGCAAGTGCAGAAGACTTTGTCACCATAAGATTTAGGAAAAACAATGACACCATCAGCGCTGCGGACTTTTGAAGCAGCTGGATCATCCTCTTCCGTTGCTTGTTTGATATTCTGGCAGCAACGGCATAGATTTTCATGAAACTCAACTTCAATTATTCTCTTTTGTATGCTGTTTCTAAATTCGTTTAAGAATTCCTGATGTTCGGGTATTGCATCAGATGTCAGTTGGATGAATTTTTTGAAATTTTTCAGTACAGAAATGTAGCCATCTTTGATAGTTTTATAGCCCGTTCGTCCAGAAACACGATTAAGTTCCCCAGCATACATTTGTCTAATTTTGTTGATTTTCTGCTGTGCGTCCAGCTTTTGGGCACAGATGACATGCATTAGCTCCGTCATGCGAGTGCATGCCAACATATGACGTTGAGTTTTTAAATGCTCCTTAAAGTCTTCCCACAAACATTTTAGAGTTCTGTTGAATTGTTCTTGTTTTCTAGTCATTTCAGCTAAATTGTTTCCATCATTCCGTTGTTCTTTGATTGGGTCTGTTTGAATCGAAATATCCTGAGTCTTTGTTGTAATTTCATTGCAGCAACAACGAAATTTTGATATGTATTCTGTACGACCATGAATATATTCTTTGTGGAGAGTCTCACGTAAAGTAAACAGATCAGATTGATGTTGCTCCGTAATATTCTTGATTTCTTGTTGATGTCTCTTACGCAGGCATTCAAGCGCAAATTTTAGGCGCCTTTCGCATTCAAATCTAAGATAATACATAGAAAGTATTATTTTATTTCATAGCAAAAACTTGAAAACTTATTGAACATCGACAATACAATGATGCACAACATGACGAGCAATCCGCTGAGAGTTAACCGTTCACACCTGTATCTCTCAATCCTCCTTTTTAGAGGGGCTCAAATCAAGCCTGATACAATATCCAAAGCTTTCGGTATCGTACATATAAAATCGCTTACCTAAGAACTGGCTTATCTGTAAGTACTGAGGAACGAAAACATACGAGTATATACCGAAAAGGCATTTTGCTAGTTACAGTGGTTTTAGTGCAGCATATATTTCGCTAATAAAAGGGATTTTATAACTACTTTCTTTATTAAAATCAACGTTCAAAAATTCTGTACAATTTCAACAAAGTCAATGACTATAAAATTAAATTTTACGGCGCGTATATATTTTAATATTTCAAATTCAAGTACCCTTTATTGATTCAATCGTTATAAATTTTATAAAAACATAAAGTCTTAAAACATTAATGTATTCAAAAACTGCGCTGCAAACTTAAACAATAATCCATCAAAAAATTTGTCAAAAAAAATACAATATCAATGAAAATTACTAAATATTATCGATGAATTGCAAAAAATAATACGAACCAACTTTCTTACCAAGAACACAACAAAAAGTGTACTTGGAGCATACAACTACCACGTATCAAATTAATTCTAATAAATTTTACAAAAAAAAAAACTAACTAGTCCTAGCAGTATTATATCTCAATATTCCTAACCTGCATGGCACACTTATCTCTAGTTATTTAAAATAACAAACACCAACAAATCACAATAACAATTAACGTACGAGTAGCAATAATGAGCTGCAAGAGAAACCAAACAAGTTGGGTAGACAGACCTATGCTCATGTCAGAAGGGTTTTGTACTCAACTTACAAAATGCAGTAACCAGCAACGAATAAAATCAAGAAACATGTCAAAGACGATTTTATTGGAGAAAATGTGCAATTTTAGGATCATACTATTATTAACAAAATTGAACGAATATTGACTTCTGAGGTGTTTGTTATAGTTATACCCATAAATATCTCCTTTGATAATTTTTTCAGCTTTTTTAGATCACGGGTGTCAATGCGCGAGGGAGGAAACACATTATTCATGTATTCCCCCCCCCCCTGTGCTCCCACTGAAGCAAAAACTGTCAGTTTAAGAATTCTTTTTGAAAAGCTCTCATAGATACTCATATCGGCTACCTTTCATGAAATTTATTTTCAGGGGCCACTCCTCTGTACTGTAATCATCGATTAATGGCCGGTTTTTTCGAATCCTAGAATGGTTACAAAGCCCTTTTCCTAGGAGTTCTCTCCTGCCTCTTCACTTGTTTCAATTGTATATACTCATTTTCATAATACCTATCACTCCTGAAATGTTCATGCAAATTCTAGCAAAGCTGTAGTGTCTAAGTCGGTAAAAAGCACATATGGCTCCATAGCCATATGTTTCCATAGTAATACAGGGCATATTGCTCCATAGTAATACAGGAAACCTCAAATCACTATAACTTCGGTAAATACTATTCGAACTTTATGAAACTTTCAGAAATGATCAATCTAATAAATAGTCATCTGTTTGCTAAATTTTATTGAGTTTAAAGGTACCGTTTAGATTTTATTCAAGAAAACAGAAAATCGATAAATCATACTATTACTAACAAAGTTGAGTGAATTTTGACTTCTCATGTATTTGTTGTTGTTGTACTCATAAAGGCCTACATTCATGATTTTTTTCAGATTTTTCGGATGGAAGGTGTCCAATCGCGAGGGGGGGTACGCGAAAAGTTCGTACATTTCCCCTTCCCCTGCTCCCCTCGTTACTTATAGGGCAATTTTAAGACTTGTTTTGAAAAGATCCTATTGAGGCCTTTCCAATGACACCCTACTCGACTACCAATGGTGAAAATTTTTTTTTGAGGGGTCACCTCCCTGTATGGGGAGACCCCCTTAAACCCCTTTGAAAAATTTTTCCACCCTTAAACTTTCAAGAGGTCACCACTCCTGACCTTTCTACAAAGTTTCATGGCTGTAGCCTTTATAGTTTCGGAGAAAAACTGCTGTGACATACAGACGGACGGACGGACGGACGGACGGACGGACAGACGGACACAGGTCGTGATTGCAATAGGGTTTTGTATTTTAGTACAAAACCCTAAAAATGACGAATAACTACGAACGACCATGAATAATTTAGTTATTGCCATTTAGCCACCAAAACCTGGACTATCCCGCCTCAGCTCGAGCAGCCTTAACATACCTCGGAAATGAGCTTCTCCATTGAAACCATTGATTCGCGAGCTCACATTTGGAGGATATTTTATCTTTTTATTGGTGGCCCACCTATATATGTATATGCTACATATTTGAAAATATACGAATGGTTCTGGAGGTATGAGGCCCGTCGTGAAACAATTCAAAATCGAGTGATTTATGCCCACAGTTACAGATTTCGCGATATGATTTTGAAATAGTTTTAAAATGAATGCATCTACTCTCATCACTTTGGAAATTTTAGAAATACTTGGATTCGATATTCAATCTGCCTCAGTCTTTCTGTGCAACCCAGTATATGCAGAAAGTATCTTTCTTTGGACAATTCGTAACATTTAAAATTTGCCATCAACTCATATTTCTCAATGTGGGCGTTTAATGTTTGTTTCAGTAGCAGGTCAAATACTTTGCTGCTATTAGACATTAAGCTGATTATTCCATCGACGAATCGAAGATTATTTTCCTTTCTATAAAATTAGAAATATCTTGATCTTTTTCCCCTGATTTGGAAAATATGAACTGTTCAACATGTCAAAGTCAAAAGTGCTTTATTTAATACAAATCGTTATAAATTTTTAAAAGAACATAAAGCAAAGTCCAAACAATAAAACTATGAAAAACTTGCCCGAATGGCTCTCTAAATTTATACGTTATCAGTTAACACATTTAATGAAAAAATACACTTGTAAATTTAAATTAATTCAGATCATTACATATTTTTTGATTCAATTGGAAAAAGGAGAAAAAACCAACCAGCATTATTCAAAAATTACTTACATTACTAACACAACAGTGAACTTATATCCTATACCTAATATGTTAGACCCTAATTCTAAATAAGTTCAATAAAAAAAACGTTACCTTATATTGAAACTTATACCTAATTTATAATACAAATAAACAACAACACTAGATGTAGCAATAATGAGATGAAACTAAAAACTAAGTAACGAGATAAAAAAACACAAAAACAGAAAATAAACACGAATAATTTAGACATTGTCATTCAGCCACCAATACCTAGATTGCTCCATCTCAGCTCGACCAGCCTCAACGAATCTAGCAAATGAGTATCTCCATTGGAACTGTTGGTCTCGTGAGCTCAGATTCGGAGGATATTTTATCTTCTTATCGGTGGCCCGTCTAAATATGTGATATATGATTGGGACGCCGTCAGAATCAAAAACATATGGAGTCATGTCCAAATACACGAATGCTTCTGGAGGAACGAAGCCAGTAGTGAGGCAAGTCACAATATACCCGTCTGTAGGGTGGAAGGGCTGTGAAATCCAAGGGTTTTCACTCACAGTTACAGATCTTGTGATCTGATTCCGAAGAAGTTTCAATATGAAGATATCGACTCTTGTCACTTGAGCGGCTTGATAAATTTTTCTATTCGATATATAGTGCTTCCAATCCGTCTCAGGCTTTCTGTACAAACCAGTACATGCACGAAGACATTTCCTTTCGAAAACTGTTAATTTTTCCATAGTACTAGCACTCTGGTTGTACCAGATCTGGCATCCGTATGTCGAAACTGGTCTAGCCAGGGTCTTGTAACAATTAACTTTGACTTTTTGATCAATGTATCTGGAATGAAAGAGTCGCCGAAGAGCCATGACTACTTCAAGTGCCTTACTGAGCATGATTTTGACATGTTCAGTATAGTACAGATACTGATCGAGATGAACACCGAGGTATCGAACACAGGATTTATGTGGAACCCGTTCTGAACTACCCTCACCAGCCATAATGTGGAAATCCTTCCAATTACGTTTCAGGTCTTGACTGGCCTCCTGCAGCGTTGTCCGAAACAAAATTGTTTCGCACTTCTGCGCATTGATTTTCATTCGCCAATCGTCGGTGTAGAGCTGCACATCATTGAACATTTTTTGAAGATTGCTCTGAACTATTGTAGCTTTTCGGTCTGCCGTATAGATGATCAGATCATCAGCAAACGCTGCCAATGATCGCGTTGGCGAGACATTAAAGTCAAAGCTGTTCAATAGCTTGCGAATGAATATTGAGAAAAGCAGGGGCGCAGTAACTGTTCCCTGCTGTAGACCATTCAAGACCTTGAACTCGCGCATTGTTGTCACATTTCCATCAGTTACAACAAATGATTTCCCGTATAACATATTGCACATCATGGTGACAAGGTGTCTGGGGAATCTGTCTTGAAGAAGTTTGAAAACTAGTCCATCTAACCACACCGTATCGAAGACTTTCTCCATATCAATGAGACATGCTCCAACACATTCTTTGTTGTTTAGTTTCCAACAAATGTCTGAGGTTACTTTCGTTATTGCATGTATGGTCAAATTACTGGCACGAAAACCAAATTGGCAATTCGGCATAAACTCATATTTCTCAATGTGGGCGTTTAATGCTCTGTTGAGTATCACTTCAAACACCTTGCTGATGTTAGGCATGTTACAAACCAGTATACCCTACGTATACTGGTATGAACTGGAATCAAGATGTTAATATTTCATTTCTGCCGTAAACTACAGGATTATAAATTATTTCGTTTTACTAATATATAATGTTGAAGAATATACTATTATTATTATTTTTTTACAATTAAAGAATTCAATTATTTCTTTGCAATGTGTATAATCGGCTTAACTTGGTAATACAATACATTTTCTTTTAACATCCACATTCAATGCCGATTTTTCTTTTTGGAAGTTAATGATTTTCTTTTATTTTAGTATTTTTCATCTCAAAATAGATTTTAATATTTAATTGTTACACATTCTGCATTTCGCTTTTTTTTATTTTCTTTTTGAATACTGTAATTGTAATTATTAACTGTAATTGCCAAAGATAGAATTTTACATTTTGTTTGGTTAGTGGTTATTATTAGTGTGTCACTGTTCGATTAGTGCAGGTTTTAGTAAATTATAAACAGTTAGCGTTAGTGAGGATTTAATGTGAACGGCTTTCAAAATAGTTTAAATGTGCAAAGAAATTCGTTTTTTATTCCATTCATGGTTTATTAATATTCTATTAAATTACTTTCTTTAATGCTTTAATGTTGCTTTTGGTTAGTGGTTATGACTTGTATTAGGGTGTTACTATTTGTTTAGTACAGGTTTTAGTAAATTATAACAGGTAGCGTTAGTGAGGATTTAATGTGGACGGCTTTCAAAATACTCGTAGTTTAAATTTGCAAAGAAATTCCTTTTTTATTCTATGGTTTATTAATATAACAAAAGTTCTTTATGTAAGCTTCTGCTAGCATTTTGTTAAATTATGTATTGTGCGAATAGGTTAGTAGGGAAATTTCAATAGGAAATATTGTTAAAGCTTTAGCGGTTATTTATTGGGAATGAGTTAATATGTAAAAGGGGAATGAATATTTCACACGATCGTTACGTTCGGGAATTGATTCGCTTCGGAAGAAGTTTTGCCGAGAGAATAGCTTTCCATTGATGTAGCTTGGGAGTCGTGGTGTTTGTATTCCCACGACTTTAGTATAAGCTATCTTGGCTTTATAGGGTGCGAGTGAGTGTGATAAATAAACTTTCCCCTTAATATGCATGGTTAATGTTGTTAATGGGAATGGGAGTCATGGATTGAAGGTTTATGTGATTGTTTTTGCTCGCCGCTAACGAGCTTTGAAGATATGATTAGCATTGCTTCTGCAATGATGCATGAGATAATTTAATGAAGCGATGTATTGTAGCTTTTACATGCGCTGATTGCTAGGAAGTATGTGAAGTATATGATATGCATGTACTAATTCGTGGTTGACTGGTTATTGCCTTGAAGAGCATTTGTTTTTAATTAAGTCGGCTTAATGCATTTTGTAGTGGGCAGGGCTTTTAATTCATCGATGCTATGCGATTGTGAGGAGGAAGAGCTTTCAAGGTATATGCATTTAACTGTCGTTTAATTGGCTCAAGTTGTCTATTACATACTTTTTATCCGTTTGTGGTGGTAAAAAGGGAGAGTTATTAGAAAGATATTCAGCAGTATGTGTAAATAGTTGTTGTCTCTGCAAAACCGATATCGCCAGAAGGCCGATTGAGGATCGCGGCGCAAGCCAACACCTCACCCCTCACCATTTCCTTGTACACGGGACAGCACTTTCAATTCAAACTTAAACGCGAATACTTCGATGTGGTTAATGATAAATGGGTAGCAGCACGCTCTCTTTTGGATTTGAATACCCACTCGAATGCTTTGCCGAAGAACTTTAAATACTGTTCTTTCGTGAGCTTTCAACCTAAATTCTCTTTAAAGGTGCTGAGTAGCCGAACACGTGAGCTCTCGTTCCACGAACGTTTTTCCTCCCCGCTTCGTCTCGCTTACTCGCCTGGTGAATATGCGAAACTGGGGAAATTGAGCGAAAGAGTGTTTTTCGCTTAAGCTTTCGACTTCGAAAGAGTGCTTTCAGCTTAAGCTTTCGGCTTTCCCATGATCTCTTGAGGTAAAATAGCGAAACTGGGGACATTGAGCGAAAGAGTGTTTATGCCGGAACTTTCGGTTTTCCTTACCGCTTACCTCTCTTCGAAGCACCCCATTCGTTCATGATGTAAATATCATTGTGAGTTGAACTTTCTCGTTTACTTAACTGCTCGCTTATTTACTTGCGCATGTGTTTCTATGGCTAATTTTCATTGGCGAAGTGCGAGTACACAGGTGTTGTTTGCTCGCTACTTTTGCAGTTATGAAGCGGGAATATATCCAAGCATGTTTTATGTGTTCACTCACAACAGGCAGCAAGCCGATTGGGCGATAGCTTTTAGGGCATGAAGATTCTTTTCCTTTCTTCAAGATCGGTAATACCTTAGCCTTTTTCCATTTATTTGGGAAATATGAATTGTTCAGCATGTTGTTGAACAATATGCAATTATTCCTAATAGCAACTTCAGGCAAATGTCGGAGAACTATATTTGGAATACCGTCAAATCATGTGGTACTGATTTTTTGTTGTTTATCCTGCGAAATATGAAACACAAGTCTTCATAGCTGACAAAATAATCAATGAGATTCAAGCTCGGTATGAGGTCAGATGTTAATGTTTCATCGAAATGAAGAATTGATTGGCCGTTCAGGCTTGATTTGAAGTCGGAAACTTTTGCTTCAATGACCTCTGAAATAATTTCATTCCTTCTCTCTGGGTTTGGTAGATGAACCAATTCAAAATGTGTTCCAATCAGGGCAAGTTTATGCAATCCATCACATATAATCCTGTTTCCATTTCTATCCGGAGCCGTACTATCAATTTCGATACCAGCCCTATAGAGAAGATTTATCTCATCACTAGTGACTTCAAGATACGATACCTTCACTCGAGACTTCTTGCGGAATATGCTATTCACTTTCGCGAAAACACCATCTGGGTCCTGTGGGCTAATACCCCTCAGTTTTTCCGCCCATTGATTGATGACCTCACTCCTGAAGTATGAACGGATTAAGTTCGGACATTCTTCAGGTGTAATTTCAACAAGCCAACGAGGGATGGTTGTAGTCCAGAAATCGTCGATAAATATTGTTGACAGGTGTGAGGAGAAGGCTTTTCAATCTTTTCAACCTTGTGATGGTTGGTGTTTCATATCCTTCCATATTGTTTCGATGTTTAATCTTGGGAACGACTTTCTTAATCGTTTCCAACGTCAGCTTCTCTAACTTCGACAAATAGAGATCTATTTCATCGTTAGTTAGATTCCTGTCATTAGGAACCATTGAGCAAGAGTTGCCACCATCAGAAGGGGGACATTGCTTCTGATACTCTCGATTAAACTTCTTTTGAAACTTTTCCCAGTCTGTTTTTTTTTAAATTCAACCGATGATTTTCATGTTGAACTGGAATGAGGAAGAAATCATCCCTTTGATGATTGATTTCGATTACGATTGCGTTATGGTCGCTATCGTAAGCAAGCACATGCAGTTTCCGTTGAGGACTATTAAAGCTGAATTCAAGTCTTGCGTCAGCAATGCAAAGGTCCAAATATGAATTTGTCCTAGGGTATGTTGGGAACTCCGACCCATATAGGTTGCACCTGTATTCAATTTGGTTCTTTGTTATCCATGATTTCAGAAATACACCTCTTGGATTATTGGTGGCGTTCAGCCATGATGTATGCTTGGCGTTCAGGTCACCAGCAAGAATATAATAGTTATGCAGCCTGTTCAATTCGAGTATTCCAAACAAGGAATTGAGCTCCTCCTTGAGCTTGAGAACATTTTGACCAGTTGTTTAAGCAGAGATAACGAAGAGGTTATCCCCACCTGGCAGTGAGATTTTGGTAACGGACACTTCAAGAGATTCAAAGCTTTTGAATTCGACTTTTTCAATATTTTGGAAACAATAGGGTCTTCGAACCAATATCCCGGTGCCACCTCCCCCATCACCTATTACCCTATCGTTTCTTACGAATTCAAAATCCTTGAATGTCATGGAGTGCCATGAATTGAGGTGGGTTTCGGTTAGAAGCAGGATGTCAGGCTTTTGTCTGGCAATGAATTCAAGGAGATAATCACGCCGATGTATACATCGGCGTTGCTATAGCAACGATAGAGTTGATGTTTATCGATATGAGGCGAAGCCTATCCATGGGAATATGGCTGGATGATAATTTGTTATTAGGCATTTGAAAGACCTAACCGCTGAAAAGCAAAGTTAATTTTTGAATCTTGTTTGTCGATTCTCTCCGATAAAGAATTAAGTTGCTGGTAAATTTTGAGAAGTAGCTCATTATTGCTACTTACATTATTTACATTATTTCCAGCATTTTCTGCTGGTCCTCTAGCGGCGAGTGCAAATGATACTCCGGGCTTGACGTACTTGGAAGGTATGATATTACGGTGTACTTGTGTTTGCTTTGGAGCAAATTTAACTTTTGCATCTTGATATCGGGAGCATCCTCGATATGCTGCTGGGTGACCAAAAACACCGCAGTTAACGCAGTATAATTTTTCTTTAGGCTCCGTCTGAGCCAATTTGCACTCACCGGGAGCATGAACGTCTTTGCATTTAACGCAACGATAGTGCATGGCACAATTGGCAGCCGAATGTCCAAATCTTTGACACCGGTAACATTGGTTGACTTCTCTTTTCTAGAGGCGTTCCCACCTCACCACTCTGAAATTCAAGTACCTTATTTGTTGAAGGGCACTTGGACTGCTCTTATTTGCAATTTGTACCAGGTAAAGTGGTAAATTCTTCCTTTCTATGGTCGACCTTCTTGTCGCAAAGGCTTTGACTGAAACAAAATCAATATCTGGTGCAGCTTCCTTGAGCACCTGAAGAAGATCGACCGTATCCTCTCCGCTGTCCAAACCCTTTAACAAAAAGGTCTGATTCTTTTCACTTTTTGGGGTATAGGTGAAGTGTGGAACCTATCCAGAAATCAGCGCATCTTTGGCTGACTTGAAATCAACCAGTGATTTCGTCCTTATAGTTAATTTTTCGGCAATAACTCTTTTGATTTCGAAATTGCCCAGTTTATTTTCGGCTGCCAATAGCCGAACCATATCTTTCCCGGTTTGTCCGAACACGTTGACTGGCGGAACTTTTTCTGTCTTGTTGGAAGCTTTTTCAGAGGAACCAGCAGAACTACGGGCTGATTTTTAGGTCTTTGTAAAAAATTTTTTTACAAAGACCTACTAGTTTCACGACCTGTCTGTCCGTCTGTCCGTCCGTCTGTCCGTCCGTCCGTCTGTCCGTCTGTCCGTCTGTCCGTCTGTCCGTCTGTCCGTGCGTCACAGCTGATTTCCTCAGAAACTATAGAAGCTAGAATGCTGCTGTGAAAAGGTCAGAAGTGATGGTCTCTCAAAAGTTAAGGCCTTGACAAAAATTTAAAAAATGTTTAATAACGAATTGGCCCTTAAAAATTTTTTTTAATCAAATGTAGTCGAGTGGGGTATCAAATGAAAGGTGTTGATTAGAACTTTTAGAATCTGAAATGAAAAAATCATTTTATGAATTAAGAGGTCCACGGGAAGGCAAAATGTACCCAAAATTTATGTCCCCTCCCTCGCGATTGGACACCTTTCAGCCGAAAAATCTGAAAATGATCACGAATGTGGACCCTTATGAGTACAAGGGCAACAAATACCTTAGAAATCTTGAAATTTTGCAATTATATAGACTAACATGAGATATATATGTTCACAAAATTTAATTGAGATCGAATCATAATCAAGTGAGTTATAGCCATTTCAATTATATGGAATTACAACAACGATAACACGTGTTTATGGTTCACATAGGGTTTCCTCTTCATGAAATTTTCCATAACCAAATCGCAAAGTGGCTGCCCTATGTCCTCGATAGCCTCACGAATTTCATCTTTGAGATCTTGAATCGACGCTGGGCTATTGGCATAGGCCTTCTCTATCACGTGGCTCCAAAGGAAGAAGTCGCAAGGTGTTAAATCAGAAGATCTATTCAAAATAACACCTCTTATTGGAAAACCCTATATATATTTAAAATTGACTTGGGCACTTTTATTTTCTTTCAATTTTCATGAAAATTTAAGGAAAAGTGTTTAACTTGAACATGTTCAATCGGCCGAGCATTCAGAAAAATCATTTGAGCTAGATTAAAATGGCGGCTGCACTGTGCTTATGAAAGAAACTGTGCATCTTTTGTATAAATTTGAACGATTTCATATCTAAGTATTGGATGAATAATTCAAGTTATCGATTCACGCCATTAGAAAACTTGCTTCTTTTTTCTTCGGCTTTGTTACCTGTTGCCATTGATTTTGCGGCTGCGTCTTTTGAGGCTTCATCCCTTTCTTGAAGAGATCCTTGCGGGACTGTATCTCTTGCCTTAGTTCATCATTTTCTTTTTGCAATTTGGCCTTGCGGTGATTGTCCGCTATTATTTGCAGCTTGCACCCTCCATCTGCGAAGTTTTCTTCGTTATGTTTTCTTTTGGTGATTATCGCCAGTTTCGTATTCGTCGTTTCCCGTTGCCCCAACGGTGGGAAGCCGTCGGGCTCCTCCATACCAGCGGCGAGGTTTTCTTTTGTAATTTGTTTTTCGTTACCAATCGAAGTAAAAATATTCGATACAAATTTCCTGAGTCGATTACTTCGACAATATAAGATTTTTTCCGATAAAAATTAACTTCGGAGTAACGTTTATAAAAAATTAATTTAATTTTTGAAAACCTTTGACAGGAGCGATTTAAAAGACGTCTATACGCAGAGACTACTACGATCCATTCTACTGTTCAACATGTTCTTTGAACAATATGCAATAATTTCTGAAAGCAACCTCAGACAATTTTCATCAATACCACATGATTTCCTGTTGTTTATCCTACCAAATGTGAAACAAGTCTTCACAGTTCATAAAATAATTAAGCAGAATTGCGATCATTTCTTAAAATATTTCTGTATAAATAAAGAGTTCATAGTGTAACTGCTTTTGAACAAATTGCAAGTAATTGAAACTACAATCATTCGTCGTATAAAATCACACAAAAATATAAGGTAGCAGTCATGGGACTGACCGACAGAAGCTACGTTTATATATCGCATGTAAATGAAGGGTTTACGTTTATTTGAGAACGAGAATAAGGAAATCGCGGCTTTAAATAAATATAATGAAAGAATAAACATACCAAGTGTGTCAAAACATGAGATCTTAAGATGTCGCTCATGGCGTTATGTAGCAATGTCATAGAGTTTGTAATAGCATCAGGCTCGTGTGCGTCATTTTGTAGTGCTCTTTGTATCTTGTCGTTAGTTTCCGGGTTATCCTTCCTATGTATGTATATGTCACTGTTCTCGTATATTGATGTGTCATTCGGTTTTGGTTTAAGTTTGTTTCCAATGTTGTTGTTAGTTTTGAATGCAGTTTATATTTCCTAACTAAGTTTGACAGTAGTATGTCTCTTTGCCTGTCTTTTATAACAAAATCCGCCGTTTGGTCGTTATTATTCGTTTCAGTCAGTTGGCGTTCCTGGTTTTCTTTGTACTGGGTAACATTGTTTATATTCGTTATTACTAGCTATTCTGTAAATGTTGTTTAGTTCGTTGGAGTAGTTGGTAGGAGTCACAGGGATGGAGTGGTGTCTTTGCATCATTGATCTGTACGCTGCTATTTTTGATATTATGCGGGTAGGTTAGATGTTACGTGGATAGTATGATCAGTTGTGGTTGGTTTTCTGTATATTATGTAGTCTAATCGTATTTGCTCGCGTGTCGAGGTTACGTTCATTAGGTTGGGTTGTCCGTTTGTTTCTTTTCTATATTAAAATTTATATTCGGGTGTATTTCATTTATGTAGGTAAATAGTCCATCTTGTTTATTTTATTGTCAGTCAACAACGATGAACCATGTGGTAATCGAGAAGTCATACAAGCAAACTGCTCGAAAACGTTCCTATGTCCTATCCAAAATTTTAATGGCAGATTTAGATAGAATATTTAATTATTTCCCTTGTAATCGTTATTTGTAGAATAATTTTTCTTCTTATCATTATTATTAAATGTAATTTTATATCTTTAATTATATTCTTCATGAGATTTAACTTTTATTACTATTTAGAATCTTTTTCATTTTTCTTTACTTAATAAATTTTCTTGAAAAACTTTAAATCTGCCCATTAAAATTTAGGATACGGGACCACTGGTTTAGTGCAGCCCAACGGTGTATTACATCACGGAACACATTTGAGTTCGGTTAAGTGGGCAGCTGATTGGATTTTTATCGATAGCGACACGGGAGAAAGGGAAAGAAAGAAAAGATTTGGATTGATGGGGAGTCTGTTTCTAATCGCCACATGTAGCGGACGTCTCAAAGTATCTCCCCTGGTAATATCCGTTTTTACCTTCGCTCGTGTGACATTTTATCAAAGCAACTGAGCCGGTCAGCATCAAACCGGGCCGGCTGCTGATAGAGCTGTTTTGGAACAAAAGCATTTCCTTAGTTGCCGCTAGCGTGATTGGGTGAATAGTCCTAGAGATAAAGATACGCTCGCCCGCCAGCAACATATGGTTATATGCTCTGATATAGTTGCGAAAGTGGCGGCACATTAGCTAGCTGAGAACTCGCCAAGGCAAAAACATCTGAGTGACCAGGTCTGTGGAGACCTGGACTTGAGAAGAAAAATATGAATAGCAAATTGTTATGATTGTACGAACTAAAGTCACACGAGTGTCGACTTGTTGAGCTTAAAGTGGCTAACGGTCAATGATTAAATTATTCAGCATGACAATAATTTGTAATTATTATTTTTAACTAGAGGGTGAATCAAATATAAGTGCTCTTCATAGCAGTGATAAGAAAGGAAGAAGAAAACTCGTTTGCGATTGCTTCCATTTTTTCATGTGTTTGGGACGTGTTATTTGTGGTATCTTTGTGATATACCGTTACTTTGGTTGCTGGGATTAAGACAGGAATACCGAAATTGAAGAGAGAGGAGAGGGGAATGAAGTTCGCTATAAGGAAATTATCTGTGATCATCGCAATTTTTGAGTGTGGAAGTAGCGTTTGGATGTCCAATTGCCCGAGTGATGTGCCTTATGGTCGAAGAAGACGTCGTGATAACGGATATATGCTACCGATAGGCGATAACCCGTCTTGTTACTTCCCAGGAAAATTTATAACCGCAAGTAAATTACTAGAAAGTAGAGTATTGCATGCATTAGAAAAATAAAACAAGCAAATATAGGATATACATTTGCTTACGTTTACAGGATTACGTAAATTAACGTTCCTTGTTTTGTTTGAGGGGGTTTACGTTACTAGCTATTGAAAAATTAACGAGAATAAATTTACGAACGTTTTTCTTTTTGGCCAAAAAGCAAACGTTTCATTTCCTGAGCTACAAAGTTTGCATTTTTCAACACTGCACTGAGCTCAAGAGCACTTTCAATTAAGATTTTTTTTGAGTAAAGTGAATATAGTCAGTGATAGCAGTTGAATTTAACATTTTGTTAATATCAGTTCGAATATCGAACAATTGTAAGTCCTCTTTAGTGAATATTAGTTGCAATTGACAAGATTAATAAAATGAATCATCAAACTTTAAAACCTCGGTCTTTCCATTTTATCCAACCTGACCGGGTATAGGACCCGCATCGATGGCAGGTTGTTCCGCTAATATGGGCTAGCCATCGGGCGCGCCTCCGTTTCTTTTGTTTAGTAGGGGCTCTTGCCGGGTAGAGTGGCCTTCTGCTTGTGTGTCCTTTTATGATATAGGGTTATGTGATTTCATTGCTAATCTCTATAGCATAAATTGGTTACGTTTTTGCTTCTGATTTGAGGGAAAGAGTCATACAAAGTGCTTTTGCATGAGTTTTTCACTCAAATGGGAAACACATCTTGATCCGGTTGGGAGGATGCGAAGGGACACCACCTCCATCTGGATGCCCCACTCTTATTTGTGGGCCATAAGGATCGTCGTTAATGACGAAGTCCCCGCCAGTCCGTCCGTTTTTGCTCAGCTCAATTTGTTCCTTCGAACAAACATTGCTACCCTTAGTAGGTTACCTCGGCCTCGAGAAAAGTCGATCGGCATGTTGACCTCTTAATTCGTAAATACGAAATATTTTTGTAGTGAGTCCTTGTGCAAGGGGGAGGAACCCGCCCCATGACACCGCAACGCTAGCCTGCCAGCGCATTCACGCGTCCCCAGACAAGGCCAATCTCGGCGTACCTCAACATCCTCTTTCGCCGAGGCAGTAGACCATCGCTGCAGTCCTTCACGGACATTATCTATAGCTAGTTCACTACAAGCAGTCATCATAATATCATTTGTAAAATACTACATTGAATCTTTTGGCAATTTTGGGTATAAAGACTTCTTTCAGTGATTGTATGGATATTTCTGACATTATTGAGGACATTAAATATCCAATCAACTAAACAACATTTACAGAATAGCTAGTAATAACCGACCAGACCAATCGTTCACAGTCAAGCAGGCACTTGAAAAATGCTGGGAGTTCAACATAGGCGTGCACCAAATTTTCGTTGATTTCAAAAAAGCATACGACAGTATTGATCGTAACGTACTGTACCAAATAATGCTTGGTTTTGGCATCCCAGCCAAATTAGTCCGTCTTACCAAAATGACAATGACGTCAACATCCTCCCAAGTCCGCATCAATAATCAACTCACCGATGCCTTTGACACAAATATCGGACTAAAGCAGGGAGATGGGCTGGCCGCATTGCTATTCAATTTGGCTCTGGAGTACGTCATACGTCGATACGCGAGGTACATTACTATACAAGTCGAGCCAGGTAGTGGCCTATGCCGACGACATCAACATTCTGTCACGGTCACTAACAACTGCCAATGAACTCTTCCTGAAACTCGACAGCGAAGCAAAACTAGTAGGGCTACAAATCAACGAAAATAAAACAAAGCTCATGACGCAGTCGAGGAAAAATACCCCAAATACACAAAATATCACACTTGGCGAATACAGTATCGAAAATCTGAGCGAATTTGTGTATTTAGGCGCCAAAATAACAAAAACGGGCAATGAAAAAAACGAAATACGCCGAAGAATGCAGCTCGCAAATAAAATATTTTATTCAGTGTTGACGATCTTGAAGACCAGCTGCATACACAGGAAAACAAAGCTCCAAGTATACAAATCTGTGAAAAGACCTGTGTTATGCTTTGGGTGTGAAACATGGACCCTAACCCAAGCATCCGCAAATATATTGAACACCTTTGAGCGACGGGTCCTGAGGCGAATAATCGGAGCGGAGCTGGACGGGGACCAATGGCGAATTCGATACAACCATGAGCTGTATGAAATTTTTGACGAATCGGAGGTCTCAAGGATTGTAATATTGCGGCAGCTGCAATGGGCTGGACACATGAATCGTATGGATGAACAACGGATACCCAAGAAGGTATTCGTTCGGAGAACTGAAGGCCGGTGGCCAGTGGGGAACCCAGGAAACGCTGGTCTGACTCGGTCGACGAAGACAGTTCATCGCTGCTCGGATTTCGGAATAGGATGACGCGGTCAACGGACCCCCGAAAGGAGTTATAGTGCTAAGAAGAAGTAATAGCCGGTACAAAGAACATGAAGGTGACAAACTGATTACACAGTACAAACAAAACAGATACAAGCAACGCGACATTGACATTGAAAAGTAAAAACATAAGCAGGAGCACCAACTGGCCGAAATGCATAAGAATGACAAACGGTGGAGTTTATTAACATACGTAGGCAAAGACACATATAGACTTTCAAACTTTGTTGAGAAATACAAACTGGAAACTACATTCAAAACTAATAACATCATTGGAAGCAAATTGAAACCAAAACCGAATGCCACATCAATATACAAGAATAGCGACTCATAAATGATATGTAAGGACTGCGACATAGTATACATAGGAAGGACAACACGGAAATTAACGACAAGATACAAAGAGCACTTCCGTTCTTTCTTACATATCAAGGTAGACTTCAATTCTACGACGCACCTACAAAACAACGCACATTCGCCTGATGCTATAATTGCTATGATATTTTGACACAAACAAAGCAAAGGACCAAGACTTGACACCCTAGAAAGACTTGAAATATAAAGGATAAATTGGGGATATATGGATAAATGCGGGATAGATGGATAAATCCGGGATAGATGGATAACTCCGGGATAGATGGACGACCGGTATAGACGGACCATTCGAATATTTTGCTGGTCTGTCTCAGCAGCGCCGCATTAATTGTGTAGCAGTTTTCTCCTTGAGCAGACGTAAACACGCTTAGTTTTGCTCGTGAGTTTCATACGTCTTCTAGGAAAAAAATTTCGTTTATTTTGGTGAGTTGAAAAGTTATTTTCACTGGATTTGATTTTTATGTTTTGTAAGATAGTTTAAGTAAGTAAGGCCAGTGCTATAACTCAAGTGTATAGTTGAGTATGATCCTAGCCTAAAATGTTGTGCCAGTAGCGTTGTTTGTTTGAACGAGAAGCCTGTCCATCTACCCCTGGCAATGATGATGGATGGATCAGTGATATGTGGGATAGTTGGCTCACTTGTAAAAATAGTTGGGCCATATTTCCTATTAGGACTTTACTTCTTACATAAAATTAAATGATACTTATAAAAAAATTATTGTAAATATAAAGGTGTCTCCTCATACGTTAGATTTTTTATATTATAGGAAAATGCCTACTTTTTATACCAGAAAAATCACGTCTAGGAGAGAATGGTCTGAAAATAGTTGAAAAAATGCAGTCAAAGCTGTTGAAAATATAAAAATGGGAGTGAATGCTGCAGCAAAAGCGTTTGGCATCCCGAAGAAAAACTCTAAAGAGACGCATAGTCACAAACTTTCAATAAAGGCTTCATGGGGAAAATCCATTGTTAAAAGTTGAAAAAAAAAATTGTTGGACATATAAAAAAATTCCGATCAAGGGGGTCCATCCCAACTAGAGTAGTAGTAGAAGTACTTCACTGAGACTTTTCTTTTGAAATACTTGCTTAACGTACTTTTAATGTTACGATTCATTTGACAGTGACAGTTTTGTCAAATGCCCTTAGCTGCTTTATACGATCTCAGTCTTTACTTTACAGTTTTTGAAATACTACTGTTAATTTTTCTATCCCGTTTGCTCTTACGATTATTATCTTTTAGTTTCTTATTTACAGATTAAAACCTAATCTAAACTAACCTAACTTATTCTATTCTTAGCCTAATTACATTGTAACTCTTCTTTGCAGTTTTGGTTGGTCGTGTGTTCTCTTCAAGCGTTACATCCGAAATCGCATCCCAACTAGAGACTCAATACGTTCCATGACTTATTATTTAGCTGAAAACCTACCATTGAAACATAATTTCAATCATGAAACTAAACAAGCAGGGTACAACTGGCTTTTTTCTTTTCTTGTGCGCAATCTTAAACTTTGCATCCGGAAATTTGAAGGATTATTTGATGCAAGAGCAAAGGATCTAAATAAAATAGATGTCACAGCGTATTTCAACCTCTTTAAAAATATTTTGTAAGAAAATACGAGGTGTGACAATTAAGCAATGAGACTGATTCCATGAAAACCGTATATTTGAAAATTATTCTACAAGTCTGCCATCTCCTTCAAAGTAGTCCCCTTGAGCAGCTATACAACGATTCCAGCGCGTTTTCCATGCTTCGCAACATTTCTGGAACGCTTCGACTGGAATATCTGCGGGTAACCTCGTCACGGCCGCCTGGACGTCCGTAATCGACTCAAAATGGGTTCCTTTGTGCACTGATTTTGTTCTCATAGCCTGTGATAACTCGATCAAGCAGCGTCGGATTACGCTTGTTCCAAACAGTCTTCTGTGGTCATTCAATGCTGCTTTTGCTCCTCAGAAATGTTCTTTGGAATCATCTTTGCGCACAACTTTTTCACCCCAAAATCGTTGGTTAAAATTTGTCTTACTGCTTCACAATTCATACCCAGTTCCGAGGCCAACATTCGAAATGTTAAACCCCGATCTTCACGGATTAGGGCGCGCATACGCTGCGCATTTTCATCAGTCCGCACCTCGACTGGTCTCCTGCTCCACGCCTCGTTTTCCACGCTTTCACGCCCTCCTTAAACTCTTTATACCATCGAAACACCTGGGCACGACTAAGAACACTATCACCATGCACTTTTACAATTTTAGCGTACGTTTCCAAAGCTGTTTCGCCCAATCTGACGCAAAATTTTATCGCGACGCGTTGCTCTTGGTTTCGTTGCTCCATTTTCGTGACGAGCACCACCAACACACGTCTACTCAACACGACACAACAGGCGAACTAAACAAGCTAGAGCGATGGTAAATATATCAATGGAGAGGAGAAGGATGCCGGGGAAGGGAAAAGGAATTTCAAGGTCACAGGCTTACCACAAGTGCAGTTATAAAATTAGTCTCATTACTTAATTGTCACACCTCGTAGTCTCATAGATAAGCCATGAAACAGGCTTGGAGCTGAATAACAAACCTGCATTGAAAAGCTCCACGAATGTATCTTCTGTTACTTCGGAAGAAAAAGGTGAAACCATCCCAGTATTGACATGTGTTAATGGAGAGGGTATATTCTTGCCACATTTTTGCATAATGAAAGAAAAGAATCTAAAACAGGAGTTTTGTGATGGTTTGTCTCCTGGTGCTGAGGTAAAAATGTTTCCAAAGTCTGGCTGTGTAAATTCTGACTTATTTTTTGATTTGCTGAAAACCCGCTGTCATTGTTGCTGGTTCTAGTTCCTTGAGAAGCGGTTATAATATTGGGACTTCAAGAAGCTATGAAGATGTTCCTGTGCCTTGCTCTTCCGAACAGTACGAAAATAAATATGAAAATGTAACCCCTTTAAAGTTATTGGACAAAATACATCCAGTGCCTTGTGTCAACAGAGTTCAGACTGTGAAAAGAAAGGTTCTATAACTAAATATATCAACAGTATTATAATATTATCAACATTATTAAGCTCTCCAGAAAACATAATTGCTCTGAAAAAGAAAAAAAACGTGAGAAAGAGTTAAATATTAAAATAAAAGAAGAAAAACAGAGAGGAAAAAGAAACACAGAGTGGAAAAGAAAAAGAGAAGGAGAAAAAGAAGCTAGAAAGAAGAAGTACGAATAAGATGCAAACAACGATAAACAAAAGTAAGAGAACAAAAAGAGAAAAAGAACTAACATCATCTTCAGATTCTGAAGATATTGATATCAATACAACTTGCAACGATAATCTTTACGAAAGTGACTGGGATTAAAATTTATGTGCATGGTGCAAAGACAACTACAACGAAACAAAACAAGATGAAGATTGGGTTAAGTGCATGTCATGCTCCTGCTGGAAACATGAAGGCTGCACAAGATTAGAAAATAAATGCGATTACTGTGGAGAGCAAGATTCTGGTTGTTTTGACATTTTTGGTTCTGCTTCAACTCAGACAAAACTGATACTCATAAAATATTTTTCAATCCCAAAACGTTATCATGGTTTTTTTCGATTTCGGATTCCTAAGAGAACTAAGGCAGTTCAAAGTTAGAAAACAAGTTTAAGGGTTCCGCTTTGATTTTAAAGAGAAGAATGTAAAATTTACAAGTCAAGCTATTGTTAACAAAGTTCTATAGTACACATAAAGACTTAAATCTGTTTTTTTTTAGGTCAATAGGGGTCGAGTGAGGAGACACAACTTTTCATGTTCTTGCTTTTTGCCTGCCTTCTCCTCCCCTCCCTTGAACAAAATTAAAGCTGGTATCAAAACATCTTACAGAGACTTTTCCTTTGATAACCTACTTGACTGTCTTCAAAGAAAACCAATTTCAAGGCAAACATCCTTACATCGGAATATCCCCATTAAAATCCTTTGAAAAATTTTTCAACTATGAAATTTTCAATAACAACAACAAGTTCGATTACTCTAGCTTCTATGATTGATGAGAAAATAGTGGATTGCTTTTTATGTTGTTCTTAATGTTTATTCTTTTTTATGTTTCGTATTCTTAAGGTTTTGTAAAATCATTTCACAAAACATTACTAAAATCGCGTCCTTCTGTCCGTCCGTCCGTGTCTCACACTACTTTTTCTCGCAAACTACATAGCTAGAAATATAAGATTTTGTACGTAGATGCAAGGTGATACCCTCTTTAAAGTTTCGCCACAAAAAGAAATTTAAAAGGTGTTTAAGGGGGGTCTCCCCAAATAGAAGAGTGGCCCCTGAAAAAAATTTCATCGCATGTAGGCAATATGGGTATCAAATGAAAGATCTTGATGAGAACTTTTCAAAACAGTTCTTAAAATGACAAATTTTGCGTTGGGAGGTTCAGAGGAAGGGGAATGTATGAACATTTTGTGTCCCCCCCCTTGTGATTGGACACCTTTGACCCGAAAAATCTGAAAAAAAATTACAGGGGTGAGACTTAAGGAGTAAAAGGGCAACAAATACCTCAGAAGCCGAAATTCGATCAACTTTGTTAATAATAGCACATTTTATAAATTTTACATTTTAGCCTATAAAATCGAAATAGGACCCTAAAATTTCCCAAAAGCGACAATTTAAATTTTTTGGTAGTAATTGTACGTATTCTGAAAATTTCACAAAAATTGAACCATAAACAGCTAAGTTATAGCCGATTGAATATTTAACAATTGCATCAACATTAACACCTAATATTAAGGAGAAACACGTTTGCAACGGACCTAGACACTACAAATATATAGGAATTTTGATAAAAATTTTAGAAATGGTTTGTAATATTGATGTGTTATCATGACCAATCAAGCGATGGCGTCAAAACACTCGCAACAATATGGCGGCAAACATAAAAAAAAATAAAAACCATAATAATTTTTCGAACTCAATTTATGGAATCTGTATATTAGTCAAGTTTTGATATGCAGAATATATTGTTTGATTTACGATTTCTGGCAAGAGCACTCTCCTGCTACTTCAACTTGTGTTATGTTGTTTTTTCTGCGTTTATTCGAGCCAGCAGTAAGTTCTAAAGAAAAATGCCTTCGAACAATTTTGATGGGTCTCTTAAGCTTCTATTTCACGCCTAATAGTCTGGGCCAAGTTTTGTTGGGTTTAGTACCAATATACCCACTTGTATAATTTTGGTACGTACGCAAATCTAGTTACCACATTGAAAACTCGTACGTATAAAAGAATCTAATAAGTGTGTGTAGTGTGTGTTGGTCGTTCAGTCGCTGGTAGAGAAATCCGCGATAGCTTGTTCCTTCCTTGCTTTGGGATGCTACTACCCGAGCAAGATCTTTGAGCAGGACTAGTAACGCTGAAAGTTGAAGTGCTAAAAATTGCCACAAACTGGCCCAGTCACACAGGTCGCTCGGTCGCTGATGATATGTACTGGTCGTCTGGCCGCTGGTAATTAATGCAGGCGGCTGCTTGGATCTGGGCTGGAACACTCTTTTGAATTTTGTCAGTCTCGGGCTAAATGTCTTGAGACGATTCTGCTCGGGTTAGGGTCTTGAACACTTTCTTGTTGATGATTATGGATATTTATGTAAAAGTATTGCTTACCTCAAATTTACCTTTTTTGGTGATTAATCGAATTCATTATTGAATGCATTTACCTCTTTGCTTAGTCAACCAAAATAACGATCAATATTATCAATGAATTTGCCTGTGGATTGTTTGGGAAATATTTACGCTGCCATCTTTCGGTGACTAGCAATAATGGTTAAGCTTTTGAGAAGTGGTTTTGTATATGTACCCTTTGGATTTGGTTGGTCAATGCCACGCCAACAGGATGAACATGATGTGTATGCCACATCCACGTATACACTTACTCCTCAAGCTTTTACGCGTAATGCAGTGTCATTACGAGATTCAAACTATTCCAAGCTCGTTATTTTAGTTGCTAAGCTGCCAGTTAGTTTGAATTAATCGCCCGAAATATGGTTGAAAGGTAAACGAGAGGTAAACTAAGTTCCTTCATGGCCGTCAGATGTAGATTAATATTGTTACTGATTGAAGAATACCTTACTTTTTGATTGTAATATTTTCATTTTACATTTATTATTATACCTTACTTTTTGATTGCAAGCAATTATTTTAACATTCATTATTAGTATTTTCCTGTTATACATATTTGAGTTATTTGTTCCTTTATAAAAAAATTTCGTTTGCTCTATTTTACATTAAAATTGATTGGTGTTCCCCTTTGAGATGTTTCCTTTTTGTTTCTAACTGATATGTTTATTGAAAGTTTAGCTTATTATATACTTCTTTCTTTACTGTTTCGTTTGTTGCATTTTTTGCTCATGTAATTAAATTCTAAGGAAAGATTTGGTTTTTTTAGGTCTTTGTAAAAACCTTTGTACAAAGACCTACCAGTTTTTATGTTCCGAAGCAATTTTTGATTACAGAGCTGATGAGTTTTGACACGACAGATGTTTCTATATCTAGTATTCGTCAAGGTCAATAGAATATAAGGTCTGTTCTTGCCACGTATGGAGTTGGTCAGCCAGGCAAATTTTTTGGCAACTATTCACATTTTTCTGTGTTAATTAGGAGCTTTTAAGCGTTTTTTCCAAATTTTATTATAATAATGGTCAAATGCGTAGTTCGTGGCTGTAAAAACTATAGAGAAAAGAAAGGTGTCAATAAAGACATATCGTATTATACCTTTCCGAGTGATAAAAATGTTTCGAAAGAGTGGAAAAGTGTTTTATAAATCGGCAGTGCAAGTGATGTGAGGAAATTAAGAGTGTGTTCATAACACTTCGATAAAAGTGACTATAAATTAAAGGATCAACTGTTGAACATTTCTCCAAGAAAGAGGCGATTGAGGGCAAATGCCGTTCCAGCTAAAAATCTACGGCCAAAAGCCAAAGCATCTAATTGGCCTCACACGTATAAATGCCATGAGAGGAAGAAAATTGTCTCAGAAATTTTAGATGAATATGAAAAGTAACGGAAAAAGACATCTTCTCGTACATTTATTTGATTTTAAAATAATTCAATTTTCTTTTAGAGAAAGCTATCCTATCTTAGCCAGCAATTATAAAGCAAACCCTGTTGCAGATAGGAATGAGTTAAAACATTGAAATCGAAGAATTCAACCCAGAAAGGTAAAAAATACCCTGTGCATTTCTGCTGTTATTTGAATTGATTTTTTTCCTGGATAGGGGCAGTAACAAAAACAGCGAAATAGCTACAATAAGCTATTGCAAAGAAAGTGGCTATAGCATTCTTATAGAAGTCGAGTACCTAGACGAAACAGCAGAAGATTATATTAGGTACATATTTTTAATTAATATGTTATTTATTCAATTTATTGCAATTTTGGATTTGGAAGGTTTTTGGCGGTAACAAAGAAAAAAAAACACAGGGAACTGAAACAACGTACGTTTTAGCAAAAAGCAGGCATATTCCAAAAAGATTTTAAATTTATCTGTTCTTGGCTTCCAAGCTAAATTTGGAATCTTCCTTAGAACTTGAAGCAAAGGTACAAGAAAATGAAATCAAAATTTTAAAGAAGCAATTAAAAGAAAGTGAAAAGGAGAAAGGAGTGTGCAGCAATCTGAAAGATATTTTTACAAAAGGACAAATAAAGAAACCGGCACAAAAATAAGAGAGCCAAGTAGTCAACATACGATATATCATCTGCTCTAGTTTTGCACTCGGTAGGAGCAAGATCATATCGATATATGCTGAGAAAAGGATTTCCATTGCCAGTTCTTATAACGTTAAGAAAATGGGCATCAAAGCAGAAAATGAAGACGGGGATATTGTTTGCGGCTTTGAATAAGATGAGAAGCATTGAATACAATCAATGGGAGAGACTTTCTACTCTGAGTTTCGACGAATTGTAATGGCAGATTTAAAATAAAAATATGTAAATTTTTTCTATAATTGTTGTTTGTAGAGTAGTTTTTCTTCCTATTGTTATTAGTAAATGTAACTTGATATTAATTTTCCTCTGTATTAAGATTGAAATGTTCTCGTTAATTATCTTTTCTATAAAATTTAAATTTTTATTACCATTTAAAATTTCTAATTCCTTCCTTCATGTAAATTTACTTCATTTGTAATTTCTTTAGTTTGATTAAAATTTCCCGACAACAATTAAATCCTGGTTTTTGGTTAAAAATTTGAATCTGCCCATTACAATTTAAGGTGTGGAACCCCTGACTTAGTGCAGGGCAACCGTACATTACATGATGGAATGCATTCGAATTCAGCTGGGTGGACAGCTGATAGAATTTTCACCGTAGGCGCGGAATGTGAAAGCGAAGACGAGTTCTGGACGGATCCAAACTGGACAAGAGGGGAGTCTGTTTGGAACCGCGAAGCGATCACGACGGGAAGTACGGGACAGCTGGATGCGCGAGGAAGAAAATGAAAAGTGGTCGCGAGATGAAGAGCAGTGGTGATGAATGGACTGCGAGATTGATGGTGACGAACGCCGCAATTGAGGACGGTTTCAAAGATGTGAACATGAGTGGCGCTTATGAATTAGCCGTGAAAATTTCGAAACAAGGATTGTCGCATTGACCGTTTCCGTGCAGTTTTCATCCCGTTTTTGTGTATCATAAAATTCCAGAGGGAAAAGTTAGCAGCAAGTTGGTTGCTGCGGCCTGGTCGAGTTCTTTGTTCTGATACGAATCGCCAAGCAAGGAACACGCGCGAGTATTGCGCCGGCGTGATACCTCCACTACGAGTGAAATGGTAGCTTCAAAGTTTTCGCAGCAAGTGACTGTAGTTTGCAGAGTTTACTATTAGACCAGCCATTGGATTCGATTAAAGAATATTAATAATCTAATGCGATCGCAACGTGATTTGAGATATCACGCTAAGCATTGAAAGGTGTTTAGTTATGTGCTATCTTTATCCCCCTGGTGTATGAACATGTGGAGCTAATGTGTTCTTGTGCTTGTTTGCATTAAATTCTCGAGAAGTTCGTGAAGCAAGTGTATATGACTAAGCTGGTGAAATCATGAAATTCAGAACTAAAGGTAGTTTCCAACAAGTGTCGCAGTTGGTTCATAAATCATGGATTAGTTGTAAGCACGTAATGCAAGTTAATGAAATTTTGGGACTTCATCATACATAAAGTGATGCATTCGCATATGTTAGATTCGCGAATATAATATTGAAGTATGTACCTGCTAGCCGCTTAGGTGCTATCTACTCATGACCCTATGCTGAGAATTAGTGAATGAAAACTTGTGGCCCGTTAAATCGTCATTTATTATAAATAAAATGAGTGAATTTTATGTTAATTAACGGTGTTCCCAAAAATTTGCTGTCGCAAGTAGAAACGACATTAAAAATCAGAAAAGAAGAGAAAGTGTCGCACTTTGATTGGATTGTTGTGCGGGACGAATTGTTGTATAGCGACAGGCGTCGCGTTTTATCAACTGAAATTAAAGCTACCAATGCACAGAGGCATGAGAAAAACGTTTGCAGCCTGAATACATACAGAAAGTGAATTTGGATTCTCTCTATTATGATCATCGTGCCGCAAATCGATAATCGAATTAATTAGTAGATAGAACAAAATAAATAATAAAAAAATTCCAGGACCCGCCAACCTCATCAACGAGCGCTCGTCGAGAAGGCTGGGTAAGTACCCTTTTTATACATTTAAACTTTTGCATGTTTTTTTTTATTAATATATTTATATGAAAGAGTAGAAAATCAAAATTTACAATTCTCGAATTGTCGTTTGTGGATAATTAGTCTGAATGAATGTGACTATGTATTCTATGTGCTATGACTATGTATTCTATTGTTTGCTTTGCGGAAGGGAGACAGATATTTAAGAGATAGGTATCGATTGATGAATTTAAGTTCTTGTTAATTCTCCACTGTAGACGGTATTAGCATATTTGAAAATTCATCATTGCAATGTACGGGGATTTAATATTAGGATTAAAAGTAGAGTCAAATAAAAATAAACTTATAATAATTTTATTGAGATCTATATAAAGTGTATATATATATTTTTGAAATGAAATAATAATGCTGGTTCTTTAAAGTAGAACGCCGGTCTTTTCATTTTGTCCTGTCTGACCGGGTATAGGACCCGGTACGGTGGAAGGTTTTCCACATAAAAAAATGAGCCAGACATCGGGCACGCTTTAACCTTCATTTTGTTTCAGGGACTCTCGCGGGTTGAGTGGCCTCGAGCAAGGTGCCTTTTTATGGCATAGGGTAATGTGATACGCTCACATAATTCTATGATATAAATTGGTCGCCGGAATATTTCTTTCCGGATGGGAAGGCTCATACAAGTTATGTGGTATGAGTTTTCCACTCAGAAGGGACGCATATGGCCACTGCAACGTTAATGGATCTTGATCTGGTTGGGTGGGTGCAAGGGGGCCCCACCACCATCCGATTGTCCCACTCTTATTTGTGGGCCATGAGCATCGTCGGGTAATGCCGAGGTTACCCTAAGTCCGTCTGTTTTCACATGGTCAACTTGTTCTGTGAACAAGTCATTTTCCCTCTCTGTAGTTAAATACAATTTTTCGGCTTCGGTCGTCTTTTCTATTGAGACCCGAGAATTTGTGAATGCGAAAATCTTTTGTAGTGGGTCCTTGTGCTGGGGAAATGAACCCACCCCACGACACCGCAATGCTAGCCTGCCAGCGCATTCACGCGTCCCCAGACAAGGGCATTCTCGGCGGATATCAGCATCTTTCTTCGCCGAGGCAGCAGGCCATCGCTGCAGTCCTTCACGGACATTATACTTACCAATCACTACAAAGTCATGTTTTGAATACGACAAAGTCAACGACATTGTGATAAGTCCATGCAATTATGTGCAAGCAGTGGTAGTAAGAAGATTATGTAAAAGCTGGATGCAACCGATCTATTATGATTACGATGCACCGATCACCATAACAACATTATATGAAGTGGTTAAAGAATTACATAAAATAAATTACACCGTAATTGCTGTCACATTAGATCTTGGGCCAAAAATAGTAAACTAAAAAACTAGGAATAAACGACAAGAAATTGTAATGAATCATGCGACGCCGCTGGCGACCACTACTAACACACCTTGCTGCTAGGTGGCTTGTCATTTCCAGTTGGTTGCGACGGGCGCACATCCCACGTCAATTTTATCGTGGGATGTCAAGAGGAATTGACAGCCACATGGCAGTGAAGTGTGCACGTAGTGGCCGCCACCCAAGAAGAGTCGGTTGTGAAAAATTCAACGCAAGATTTGGCGAGTTTACATTGAGTTGGCCGGTCGCGATTTAATATTCGCCATCGTGTATATGATGCCTTGAATGTACTGATGGTGATGAAGGAAATCCGTTGAATAGATCTACCAACCAGTTCAGTGCAGTAAATTGACTCTTTCAAAAAGGAAAACCAAAAGAAAAGGGAGCGAATCGAAAGGAAGAAGCAAGAACTGAAAGAATTAATATTACGACAAATTTCATTTCAATCCCCGGTGGAAAGGAATAATCAGGCTAGCAGGTTAGTGTTAAAATACTTAATATTAAGAGTGCGAGCCGTTTCTAGTGTTCTCGTCGCATTGCAGGTGGATCGGAGTAGTGCGTTAACAATGAGACAGATCATGTCTGCACATTTTCCCTGCTGGCGTCGCACGAAGCAGGACCTCATTTCTCGGGAGGCTCCAAGAGGAGTTTTGTTCTTGTCTTACCGCAAGATTTAATTCGGCAGGTAGAAGGGCGAGTAAACCATTGCTGATCTAAAAGGGCGTCTGACAAATGGTAAACGTTGAACAACCTTGGCATAGTTTCACTATCGTGCTGACCCGGAACTTAATCTAACTATAATATACTCAGCGTTCATGTCAAAGTGTTTTCAAATGTACGATTCAGAGGGAGAGGGAAATTATAAGCATAACACATCAAGCATTCATACGCAAAAGGAAATATATCATAAAATTTGCTAAATTGTTTTTCGTGTCAAAACTCACAATTTCATGTTCCTCCTAACAAACAAAAATACAGTCAGGCATATTTATCTTGACCTGAAAATGTGAAACTTTGAGTTACAATTGCTGCATCAGTCGTGCAAAAGAAGCCATGTTTTTTTTGTTGTTTGAACATCCTTGAAATCAAATCTATGAACGCTTCCCCGACTTAAAAATAAAAATCCTGATAATCACTATACCCACCGCAAGCAGAGCAAATATAAACTTGTTTTCATTAAATTTCGAACGTTATTAAATTGTTTGTATTTGATATTTATTTTAACCATATTTTAAAATTAATTTTCTGCATGTAACCATTTATTAATGTATTCCTTCCTGATCATTTAATAATTTAAAATGTAGACATATAAGGGAAATTTGCTATGAAAATATAATACTTAGTATACCATATAAATTGCGAATGTAAATACTTTATAAATTGCTCGTATACGAGTATATCATTTCGCATTTGAGATAATGTTTTAACATCCAGAAATGGATTATGATATGAAGTTTTTAGTTGTTTTCTATACATATATGAAATGTAAATACTTGTAGAATATTCTGATTCTCTTCTAATTTAATATACTTTGAAAGATAAGAAATGATTATGGAATAAGAATATCAATATGTAGCAGTTGGTGTAAGCATTATTGTTGGAATTCTAATTTTTATATTTATTATTATTCCAAAGCGAGAAAAACAAAGAAGGAAAATCGAATGGACAAAATGGGAGAGAGAAACGCTTTAAGGTTGGAAAAAACTTTTTCGATGTACGCGGACAGAAATGTTAAAACAAACTACCATTAGTACAAAGAAGTAAAGTAACTTTTGGGTCAAATAAGTAATTATCTGAGATGAGAGTGTGATTATTAAATGGTACAACACTACCTTCATCAGCCTATAATTTTAATTCATCCACAACGGAACCAACAGATTCTCAATAGTAAAAGACACATTCCTGACTTTTAACAGAGACTGCCATAGAAATTCATTTGACTCACTACTTGGAACAATACAACCTTGAGAAAAAAAAACACATAAACTCCCATATGAAATTTTCTTGAGTTAATTGATATTTTATTGAAATGCGTAAATTCTAGAAAGAAAAAAAAAATACAAATTGAATTTCCTATTTCCTTCGTTGTGCTAAATTATACTATTCGAAAAAAAAGAGAGAATAATTAAATATATAAAAGCAATTAATATGAAACGATAACTGTCCCAGAATGAGAGATTTTGAAAGGAAATCGATGTACAAGTAAAGAAGCCTAAAATACTGTTTTTATTGTGGCGAAATACTTTGTATGTACGATTCGAGCATTCGAAGAATAATATTAAAAGCAACCATTAAAATAGAAATGAGATGATGAGATAAATATATTTAAGTTATCATGAAATATGATGCGTTGTTATCTACCTCAGCTTTGTCGGTCTGCTTTTGATTCTTAACATTAAATTTATCATACATAAAAAAAAAATATTTTTTTTTATATAACAATTAAGGATGAGATTGTGAAGCATTTGTATGAGTAAGGATGGGTTGTTATTTTTATTTCGGTAATGTTAGAAATAGCGGTGATTGTAATTGAATTAAACATTTCTATTGTGATAAAACAATTAAAAATAACAGTAATTATTGTCAAAAAAAAAAAAAAGAAAAAAGGAAGGAATAAAACAAATAATAATATGAATTGCTAACTCGAAACACAATTTTCCTTTCCAGGGGTCCTTTCTTTCAGCGGGAAATAGAGTGCATGGTAAGTATGCCGTCGCGAGGGTAGGGTTTGAGAAAATCCGCTGAGGTCGGTTTCGCGTCGCGCGCGGTACTCGGTACTTGTTTTGCCTTTTTATTAGCGTAGCTTTCGTCGGGTTGAGTTAGCGTAGCATATTTTTCGGTACTGCGTCGGAAATTCGGGAACGCGAAGTAAAGGTTAGATTTTTGTTCTTGACTGATTGAATGAAGAAATACGGAATAACGTAAAGTAGGTTTCCTCTCCTTGTGGTTTTGTTTTGTGACGCGTTTGAAAACGGGCATGTATTGGTGGCTGAAGATTGTAGATGAGCGTAATCCATTCGGAGACCCGCGACCGAAATCCTCTCCGATCTAGCTGGCCGACAAGCAGCCACCGCGTGAATGGATTACGGTGCACGGATTGGTTGACCGGTGGGTACCATCCGTTGGCACTACTCAGACTTAACGTCTAGAACCGATGAGAGGTCGGTTCCTCGTTCGGACGTAGAAATCAAAATCATTCCAAATGGCGCCCAACGTGGGGCCCAAACATCCTAAGGGGATAAAAGATTCGCGTCTTCTGACGAGTTGGTCCTTTACGGAGGATGTAAGGTACCTTGGTACTCGAGCCTCACAAACAGGAGCAGTGGAGTTGTGTGATACACACTAGCAGTCGCTTCACGTGAGTGGTAGCTTCCGCTTTGATTTTGATTTTGATTTTTTTTTCGCGACAGAATCCTTCCGATGTGTTGTCCCAGGTTAACCCCTGTAAGGACCTTCTATTTTCTTGATGGAACTGTCAGCCAGATGGGGTTTCTCCTGTCGGCCTGGACTCTCAAGAAAATAGAAGGCTACTTTGCCTTTATGTCGCGGAAGGATTCTACTTATTTCGTATGCGTGATAGACGACTGGTATCGGTTCAACGTTCGGTGGCGTATGCTGGAGTTGCAGAGCCCGGAATGCTCCCACGCGTTGGGAATTTTGACCGCGTACAAAACTGGTATGGTAGCTCTACCACTTGTCTCGTCGAGTCATTTAACGTAGTTTAGAGACGGTTTTTGTAATGTATGTGGGTATGGGGTTAATTTTTATAAATCGACCGAAAGCACTCTTTCTTCGGCAGATTACCACGCACTCTCATTTTCCTTTGGAGGAGTCGACTGCTGGAAAGGAAAGTATGTATTAAAAAAAAAATAAACCTTTTTTTTGCCTAGTTTACATAAATAGCTCGCCACTATCGGCCACTAAATTATTTTTAAGTTCTTTTTGCACATTAGAGGTAAAAATTTTTTCTTCCAGTAAGACTGACTGCCACCATCCAGATCAAACACGACAATGGCAACTAAATGGACCCCAGATAAGAGTTGGACCCGATCCAAAACGGTCCAACCCGCTAACTGCGGGATCTGCTTTGAAGACGTAGTGGAGGGCGTACACAGCGTGCGATTGGAGTGCGGACACCTTTTCCATCGTGCCTGTGTCCAACAGCTCCTCCTAACGTCCGAGCTTTGCCCACTATACCGGCGACCCAAAGAGCGGACCGCCGTAGACGTCCCCCTCGGAACGCCCGTCCCGACGCGTGGAGCAGTGGCGAAAGGGGTCCCAGATGCCGAACCGCCCCAATCACTGATGGACTTGCAAGGAGCCGTGGGCGGTGAAGTTCCTGCTGCAGTCGTCGCGGCTGAAGTTACACCCGCGCCTTCCACCCACTCCATTGACACCCTCGTGGCGTTAATGCGAGACATGGCTGAGAGGATTGGCAACTTGGAGGGAAGGCTCCAGAACCTCCCGATGAGCCAACCTTCCAGCCGCGTGAGAACTCCGCTTAGCTGGGAGCCCAATCCCAGTGTGGCTATGCCCCACTCTCGACCATCTGATCAATGGACCCTACTTCCAAGGAACTCGGGAATGGACCCCAGAGCTCCCGAGTATCGACCACGACACAGCACCGCACCTCCGTTGGTACCTCCAGTCCCCGAGGCAGTCCCTTACAGCAGGTCAAACCAAGATGCGGTTCCCCCCGGGAACGCATTGACACCTTTCCGAGACCCGACGCCTCGTATCATGGAGAGTTTCAACGCGATGATATCAGCGGACCGGTTACTTTTCAGGATTCAGGCGTTAGTATCCAGCACCCTGGGAGGTGATTTCTCGGCCTTCCTCCGGCATGCACACCTTTTGTTCAGCGGAGATGCTGCCGACTGGTACTGCAGTTTTAAGGCCACGTCCCACTTGGGATTCTTTCAGTGCAGCCTTCTGCAATCGATTTGATGACGGCTTCACTGAAAGAGAACTAAGGGAACAAATAAAGAAACGGAAACAAGGCGCTCACGAACCGTTCGACCAGTACTACACAAGCATAGTGAGATTGAGCGCTCGCTTAGGAACAACCATGCCCGAGGACGAACTGGTAGAAATTATCAGAGAGAATATGCGTTGGAAGCTTCAGAACAGCCTTCTGCATTTTCCCATCAACACCATACAGGGATTACGCCTCCATGCCCGTAGGCAAGAACAGCTGGATGAGTGTTGTTCATTCTGGCGACGCATTAAAGAAAATTTATGTGTTTGCCGACGTCGTGCTTTTGTTGAAACTTTTGAAAAATCACATTTTAAGATAATGGCTTCAGTATAGGCAATAAGTTAATTACTAAATATTTAATTGCTGAATACATTAATTTAGATAAATCCGATTTAAAAATTAATGCTAGAGTGATAAAAGATCATATTGTATATTTGTGGAAGGTGCTAAGAGACAAAGAGTGAAGCTTGTAGCACAGCTTTTTTCACATAAATTATCAAAGTGTATTAGATGGACTATAGCACAAGGAATGTTGAAGAGTCTACAGGCTTTAGAATGTGCTAGCATTTTAAAAATTGTGAGCGATTGGTTTGACATTTTTAATATAAGATTTCCTTTTGGAGGTGCATGGTGTACGAAAAGGGCTTATGGCTTAGTCCGTGAACTGGACTGGATACTTTGTCATCGTTCATAAGAGATTTAAGAAGTGGAGAAAAGAGGAATCTTTTACCTTTTCAAAGGGCAATATTTATCAACAATGCAGCACTAAAGCAGCTTTCAGAGTACTTAAGAACAAACTTTAATATAACGTTTATCATTACTAGCCGTCTAAATCAAGATTCATTGGAAAATTTTATTGGCGTTATGAGGCAACTGGGTGGACTTCATGACCACTCTTCACCAATAGAATTCAAATGTAGACTAAGATCTTTTATTTTGGGTAAGCTATTTTAATATTGCGTGTATCTTTGTTATTTATATTTGTGTTATCGTTTCGAGTAATGGCTGGCTTTCGTTGCTGTTTTTTAAGGCTAAGATATTTTCGCTAACTGTGTTTTCTTCCCATAGGAAACTCAGATTATAATTTTCAAGCTTCCTTGAAAATTTTGGAGCCAACACATATGAATCTGAAGAAATCTTAGAATCTAACTCTTTTTCAACAATTCAAGAAGACGAAAGCACAAAAAATCAACAATCACTGAATTTAGATGATTCAGATTGTTTTCAACTCCAGAGATCTTCATTTTTGTTAAATTTAGATGGAGTGAATGAAAGCCTTCATGAGGATGCTTTGGAGCCGGTTATATTGCTTACAGATTGAAACTAGGAACAGAGTACATTTGTGATAAAAATATGCAGATTACGTTTACAAGGTTAAATTAATTGACAGAAGGTGGTCTAATTAAGCCAAATATAGACTTTTTTAACAAAATCAAACAATCACATGTCATTTTTCTTTTAAATGCAGGATTTTTTTTTAGGACTAGAGATCTAAATAAACAGTTAACAAGCAATGTATATTGGAGAAAAAAGAATAAAAAAATACTGACTTGAAACCAATTTCCATTATGAACTTAGTTCCATAAAAAATACGATTATTAGTTTCAAACGTTGTTTTTGCTGCTTTTCAGGGCTTTCTAAAAGGTATTTTACAACGAACTACTGATTTCGCACATTACCTGCCTGCCTCTCCGTCCGTTCGTCGGTCTGTCTGTCAACCACAGCAAGTATTATTCTGTTTTCATCAAAGTCTTTGAATTTTACTAGAAGAGAAGAGAAATTTGATCGGAATAAGCTGCAACATTAATTATAATTATCTCTTCTGAGCAAAAGTTAAATAAGAATTTAAAACTTTGTGATGATTTTGAGCAACAAATTAGACTAGTAAAATTCAGCTTACGGGATAATTAGCATGTTTATTCCAAAATAATAATAATGTTAAACTCAGAAATAAAATTTACTGCTCATTTCAAAATAATTGTTTCGCAGCTCAATAGTTTTTAAAGTTGTTCACGCCACTGGTTTGGAAAATTACTTCCAGATATATTTACATTCAGCATTAATCTAGGTGAATATTTTATTGCAAGCTAATGTCTCTAAAAATCATGTAACATGCAATAAAAAAGAAAACCGACTTCAAAATGCGCTGAAAATGGTGAAATCAATTTAATGAATTCGCTACCAATTCAGTTTCCCCGCTTTGAAAGAGGAACTTTGAATCATTTATTCACCAATAACAACCTATTTCAGTACATTTTGATACCGGCTGTCTTTAAACTTATAAAAGTATTTTATCTGTTCAAATTTTCAATATGCTTTCATCGAACAATATTTAAATTTTGCCCGAGTGACGTTACGGTGCTCGCTTATGTCAGCTGATTTCGACGACTAGCGTTGAAAACAGACCTTATATTCAATGGTGTTTTCAAACCACTAGTTTTTAAAAAATTAAATATTTTTTTAGTAAGCTCCAGTTGAAAATTACCAGTAAGTTTTATTGAGAAAAGCTTATTATACCATTGAAGCAATTGATTCAAGCAGTTTATATTGAATATCATAATTTTACTTCGATACACAAAGAAAGACAAAGGGTTTGAAGACAACTTTCGGACCACTGGTACGGCTTCTCATCGTTTGGGAAACCTGAAGAAATGAATAATAAGCAGTCTAAAAAGAAAACTCGGAACGAAACAATGGATGATAGAAAAAGCAAGCTGTATTTAGTATCAAAAACTATGGGAAAAATTATTTAAAAAAACGAGGATTGGAAAATGCAAATTATTTCATTAGAAGAAATGTTCAAAAATAGTCAATGGAAACTACAAAACCAAAGAGTATTATGTAGCAAAAGGAAGGCGAAACAAAATATGCAAAATGAAAGATTGAAGAGATGAGATAATGTACTTCAACCCCAATATAAATAATCAGATGATTCAGATGAAACGTCAAGCAGGTACTTGAAAAATGCTGGGAGTTCAGTGTAGATATTCACAAAATTTTCGTTGACTTTAAGCAAGCATACGGCAGTATTGATTGTAACGTACTATAGCGAATAATCCTTTGCTTTGGCATCCCAGCCAAATTGTACGTCTTATCAAAATGACAATGACGTCAACGACTTCCCAAGTCAGCATCAATAACCAACTCACCGATGCCTTCGACACAAATATCGGACTAAAGCAGGGAGATGCTATTCACTTTAGCTCTGGAGTACGTCATAAGGAAGCACCTGCCGATACGCGAGGTACATTACTATATAAGTCGAGACAAGTAGTAGCCTATGCGGATGACATCAACATTTTGTCACGGTCATTAACAACTGCCAAAGAACTTTTCCTGAAACTCCATAGGGAAGCAAAACTAGTAGGGCTACAAATCAATGAAAATAAAACAAAGCTCACGACGCAGCCACAGAAAAATATCTTAAATACACAAAAAACCACACTTGGTGAATACAGTATTGAAAATGTTAGCGAATTTGTGTATTTAGGTGCAAAAATAATGAAAGTGGGTAATGAAAGAGACGACATACGCCGAAGAATACAGCTCACAAATAAAATATTTTATTCAGTTTTGATGATCTTGAAGACCAGCTGCATACACAGGAAAACAAAGCTCCAAGTACATGAATCTGTGATAAGACCTGTGTTATGCTACAGATGTGAGGCATGCTCCCTAACCAAAGCATCCGCAAATATATTGAACGCCTTTGAGCAACGGGTCCTGAGGCGAATAATCGGAGCGAAGCTAGACGGAGACCAATGGCGAATTCGATACAACTATGAGCTGTATGAAATTTTTGACGAACCGGAGGTCTCAAGGATTGTAATATTGCGGAAGCTGCAATGGGCTGGCCACATGAATCGTATGGATGAATAACGGATACCCAAAAAGGTATTCGTTGGGAGAAGTGAAGGCCGGAGGCCAGTGGGGAAACCGAGGAAACGCTGGTCTGACTCGGTCGACGAAGACAATTCATCGCTGCTCGGATTTCAGAATTGTGGGACAAGGTCAATGGACCGCGGCAGTTGGAGGCGCTATTTGGGGGGGGGGGGGGGGTAGTGCTAAGAAGAAGAAGATTATGAAACGGCACCTCACATTTAAATAAAGCGGACTCTTGTGCTAGATATTGAGCGAATTTTAGTAGTGCCATAAATTATTAACTCAGCAATCTCAATTTAATGTAAAATATGTAAGATGTTGTTAGTATCTGAAAAAATGTATTAGAACGAAGTGGCTCATATCTTATTTCATGCAGTGCTTATTTTTCATGTCACAGCTTATTTCGTGCACTTCAGCATAGCTCTTGCGAGTAAACCTACACCTCAGTTCAACCGCCCAAAACCTGCTTTAGCAGTTTGTGAGGGACATGAAAGCCGACTTTTGCTGCTGAGTTAGCAACACCACGATAAAAGTTCTGCATCATGGTATACTGATGAAACTAGTACCACTGTCATCTGAGTTCACAACAGTGATTTCCAGGAGGAGAGCTATGGAAGGGAGGATGGTTTTGTATGGGTTCGGGACCACTGTAACTAATGCCAAACGAACCGATATAATCTTTCCAAGCCAAGCTTAATGCTTTGGAGGGGGCTGTCTAGAAAGTAGATGGCAACGTGCTTGCTGCGGGAGACTTCAACGCGAAATCAATCAAATCGCGCGGTTTTAACAGATTCGCTTGGCAAACGAATCGTGAAATGTCAGCCAGGATGGCGCACGTTGGACTAAACACCGGAAATACGTAGACTTTCCACCGTATTGGCTGCAAAGGAACCATACAGGACGGGTCGTTCACCTCGGGGCCCTTAGTCAGTGCATTTTGCTTGAGATCAGTGATATTGTCTCCCAATGCCCATGCTCTTGACATTTTACAATTGGTCGGAGCATTTGGAACGATGGATGTCGAGATGTTTGTTGAGGTGCTCACGGTAGATACTTCGCTGCAGGGAGATTCGCAGGGGACAGAAGAGCTGGCCAGTCAAGATGTGGTTAAATCAACTAGGAGCATCACAACGTCTGCTTGCCGCGCATCTAGTCACATTGAAAGCCCCGGCACGGCAATTCTCTAGAGTACTGGCGATCACTAAAATCGCTGTAGATCGAAGGGAGATTCACAAACTTCGGTATGAGATTTAATGGGAGTGGAACCATAACGAGGCATGCAACCGGATAGCAGCATAAAAGTTGGCCAGGAAATGCCTTCGCAAACTGATTAACAACAACATGGCTTGCTGCTAGATCTAGTGAAATATGAACAAGGATCGGTGGGCCTTGGTCACAAGTTGATTATGCGGAAGCTTGGTGCCTACGGAAACCTTGCGAACATGATGTGGAAAAGATGGACGAGATGGTTTGGGCACTTTTCCCGCCCATTCCATCCGTATTGACGCTGTCCATGTTGAAACAGCAATTGAGTACCCACTTTTCACACAGCCGGAACTGAAAGAGGTAGGAGTCCTTTTATTAAAAACAAGTTGGGAAGATAGACCTACGCTCATGTCAGAAGAGTTTTGTATTTAACTTCTCAGAAATGCAGTTACCAGCAATGAATCAAGTCAAGAAATATGTCAAAGAGATGTTCACGTTTAAAAGAAAATCCATTGTTTTTCTATTTTTAACGGTCGCCATTTTGTTGCGAACCAACAAAAATCACTCAAATCATGAATTCCCAAAAATATCAATGTTATTGACCTTATCTGAAAATTTCAAGAAGATCAAATCAAAACTGTAGTGACTGATTCGATGGAAAGCCCATAAAATATCAAAAACATGTGTTATTGTTGTTTTAATTGGAAAAATTTCAAATGGCTATAACTTCTGTGTATATCATTCGGTTTTCATCAAACCTACAAATCTTAAAGATTTTATGTAGGACTATCTAAAAATCGAATTTTGTTCAGTTTAAGGGTATATATATGATTTTATTGGGGAAAATATGAAATTCGAATATCCTACTATTATTAACAATGTTGAGCGAATTTTGACTTCTAAGGTATTTGCTTTTGTTGCACTCATAAACACCTACCTCTATATTTTTTTTCAGATTTTCCGGATCACAGGTGTCCAATCGCGAAGGGGAGGCACACACATTTTTCGTTTATTTCCCCTCCCTGTGCGCCCCTCGAAGCAAAAGTGTAAAATTAACACCTATTTTGAAAAGTTCTAATCAAGATCTTTAATTTAATACTCATATCGTCTGCCTTTGAAGAAATTTTTTTTCGTGGGGCCACTCCCCTATATGGGAAGACACCCTGTTGCACTGAAAACTGTATTCTAATACGGAAAAACTCAAAAAAAAAAACAACAAACAAGAACGACTGGCGAGAAACACACCCCTTAAATATCTTATAAAATTTGTTTGTTGTTGAACTTTGAAGAGAGCACCACTTTACATGTGCATACAAAATTTGATGTTTCTAGCTTAAGCAGTTTGCGAGAAAGAGTGCTGTGACACACGGACGGACGGACAGACGGACAAATAGACAGACAGGACGCGATTTTAGTTGGGTCTTGTAAAATTATTTTATTATGTTGTGGCTCTGGTTGGCGGACACACCGTTGAACAAGCACAATTTAGGCTAGGTATGCTAAATACGCCAAGTGTGAGACTGGATGACTGCTCGAGGGTTTAATTTAGCACTGGAGAAAACCGAAGTGGTCATATTGACAAAAAAGAGAATCCCTAAAGTAAGAATGATCAGTATTGGAGATATTCTCATCGAATCGAAACCAGTGGTAAAGTATCTGGGGCTATTGATCGACTCGCAGATGAGTTTCTCTGAGTAAACCAGGGCAACGGCTGAGAAGGCTGCTTCGGGAGTATGGGCTCTGAGTTGACTTATGGCCAAAGTAGGAAGACCCAACCCATCAAGAAGATGCGTCTTCATGAGTACTATGGGCTCAGTGCTACTGTACGGAGCAGAAATACGGAGAGACGCTCTTAGTAAGGAGGTATACCGAAAACGCTTGGCGCAGGTACAGAGAAGAGGAGAACTGAGGATTGCAGTTTCATATCCAACAGTATCTGAATCGGCAGTGAAAATTATTGCAGGAAGATAACTGTTGCCCTCCTTCCTAGAGAACACCATGCCATTGTGGCCAAATCAAAGGCATGGTGATACAGACTTCTACCTGACCCAGCTTTTGAGTGGACCTGGGTGATTCCTGCCTCACCTGCACAAGATTTGTGTCACGGTCTCCCGATTGTTGATTTTTCCCAGTAGAGGGAGACGATGGCTGCCACACATTTTTTGCGTGCAAAAGATGAGGCAGGCTGCAATGGGACCTCTACAGGGAGACGGGAGCTCTCTCCCCTGATAGTATAGTCACATTGATGCTTGGATTGGCTGACAAATGGAACCAGGTGGTACATTATGTTCGGGCAATCCTAAAAGATAAAAGGGACTCACAGCAGCCGGGGCCATTGAGGCTGGGGGATCACTTGTATGGCGCTTTCCCTTCCTCCCTCACTTGCCACTGGAGGAGGGATACCCTAGCTTCAAGGAGCCTCACGAGGCGTAGCAAAACCAGATCTGACCCAAAATTATGGGTTGAATGGTTCCAAGCTAGGTTCTCAGGTTCACAGAGGCGGTGTTTATTGAGTATAGTCCAGTCACTCGCAAGCATGGGACCCTCACGCTCAGTGTGTAAATGGCATTCACCTCCAACTATGAAAAATATATAAATTTTAATTAAAAAAAATAACATTAAATTTTATACAGAATTCAGTACTTTGTATGGTAGCACTTTGCATTTAGTATATCTTTGTCTATTTGGCATTGAACCCAAAGTTTTTGGGTATTTGCTGGGGTAAGTTTTGTCTACGCCTTCAAAATAGTCTTATTTAGTTATTTCATGTTGGAAATCCGATATTTCTGACTGTTATTTTCCGAAATTACCCATAAATTTTCAATAACATTCAAATCTGGACTCTATGCAAGGGGGCTCAGAATTTGTGTGCAGTTCCAAATCAAACAAAACTGCACGGTTTCCGACTAATGCTTAAGGTCATTATCTTGGTAGAAATGAAATGTGTTGGATATTTCAAATAAAAATAGTAGTCCCCGTGGCTTAGTGGTTAGAGCACTATGCCCGTAAGCCGAAGGTCTCTGGTTCAAGTCTCGTAGGCGTCAACGAGATTTAGTTCGAGTGGTTCTTCGGACGGACTATAAGCCTGTTCAGTTATGATATATGCTTGTTTAAAATCAGAACGTATCGCAGCTGGGTGGACGGACACACGGCCCAAGCGTGATAATGATTATATCACCTTGTAGAGTGCCGATACATTAGATCATGATAATGAGATACTCTAACTATCTTTAAGCGAAGGCCCGAAAGAGGCTGTAGGGCTACGAAGAAGGGAGGATATTTCAAAATTCGCAGCACTCTGAAGAATTTTTTTCCCAAAGCATTGAGGTACCTGGTTTTGTCCATGCTATCTTCAATGAACTCCAAATTTCCTATTCCGGCTGCTGACAAATGGGCCCAAACTATGACCAGCCAAGTTTAACTGTTCTTTTTAAATCTTATTTTTGCAGCTCAGTATTAGGTTTCCGCCGCACATTTGTCATGTAGTTCATGGGAGACGTGGGTTAGGGCACACTTCGCTCGCGCAGCTGCTCCCAAGTTCGTCTTGGTGAAGGTATCGAGGTTGAGCTTCTGATGCTGCGGTCGGATTATCAGCCCACCCAGAAAAATTAGTCAATAATCACATGGTTGAGCACAATATTGACCATATGACCTCGAATTCTATTACGGTCATGGAATCATACTCCAATAAATATCAGCGCCAAGATTTGGATTTGAACTGCTGTGCGATGGATGTAGTAATCTAAGAACGATGGCTCTAAAAGCAGCGCTGACACAGGCACACAGCACGAACGCAATTTAATAAGGATTCAGTCGATTCAGTCACCTTCCCCATCGCAACACTCGTTTTTTTTTTTCGCAGGAATAATAAGTGGAAAAATTTCCTTTGTACTTAACACCCGGGAAACAAAATTCTAAAAATGTTTAAAAATTTCTAATGTGTAGTATCTTATTACAATATCTTTTGAAGATAATTTAACGAATTGCGGTGTAACGCGGTATGCAAATGCTTAGAACGAAACGGTTAACCCCTTTTAATTATATGAATGCTAAAATCATTGTATCATTTAACCTGTTAATTATATGAACGCTAAAATCATTGTATCATTTAAACCCCTTAAAATTTGTCTAATTCTTCCGATTTTTCCCACCTAATTACGCCTAATTATCATAAACGACAAATTGCCTTCAATTGATAACTTAATTGAACCTACAAAAGACAGTGAAAAGGGAAATTGCAAATACCGCCGTCATAAACTACAAATGATAAGGAAAAAGTACATTTGATAGCAACAAAAACCTTCAATTGTGTGATTTCCCCCTTTCTGAATGGGTTCGTATTGTTCTACTTGCCCATAAAGTGTCGTAGTTGCTTGAGTGTGGAGAATATTAAATTGTGCTTGCGAAATTTGCATGCTATTGCGTCGTAAATCGTGAAAATGGGTGATAACTACATAACAACATTGGAAATTGGAATTATCGGGGAGAGTGGCGCCGGCAAGTCGAGTCTGATGCTTCGTCTGACAAACGAGGAATGGGATGGAGATCAGGGGTCTGCTCGAAACCGCCAGACAGCGCGGACGCCGCGTAAAGAAGAAGCGAGTTGGGAGTGAGAGGAGATTGCGGGCTGATCAGAATATCGCCGAGACACGTGGAAAAGTTTCTCGCGTAAAAGACAGTGAAATATTGTAAAAAAAATAGACGATAAAGTTATCGTGCAAATTGTGAACACCTTGTTAGTCGTGTGGGTTAGCGAAAAGTGGAATAAAACTCGTGTTCCGTCAAAATCTAGTGGAAGTGTTTTCGCGTGGGTGTCCAAAGGTTTCTCCCTCCCTTAAATCATTTGTCGAAAAGTTATTCTTTAGTTCCCAGAAATAATCAGGTCCCCAAAGGAGATATGAAACGAAGAAACAATTTGAAAATGTGGAAAAAGGCGTCATTGATTTGCCCCCGAATTTAGTAACAATTAGTTACTCAATGCACTTAGCATGTAACGGATTTGTAATTAACCGTTAGCTCTTTTGTCGGAAATTTTTTCGAAATGCTGTGATGCAACTTCGCTTCATCGATTAAGGAAGTCGGTTCGCGTGGAATCGTTGTTGTTAATGTACTGTACATGTTCCAATACAAATTCGGAAACTCCTCCACAATACTTGTTAGAAGAAGCGTGCACACAGAGATGAATCGTGAGAATACAAACAAACTGGAACGTTTCACAGAAGTACACAGAACACTTTCATGGAATAATTTCTGTGTTTGAATGGTGCATGCTTGGGGTGAAATGAACTAGTGAAGGATCAGAGAGCAAGTCTTCGAAGAAAAACCGGCAACCCGAACAAAATAAATACGCGTTTGATCGACAAATATCTCTTCGAATCTTCTCACGTTTCCCTATGTGGCAACGAAAAAGAAAAGTACGGTAGTTCGCAAATGTAGATTTAATTAGACACAAGAGAAAAAACTAGTAAATACACGGTGGATATTTGCGTGGAAAAAATAAAAGTGCGTGTGTGGTCGGAGTAAATTGATCGCGATAGAAATGCACAAAGTAATGCTTGCGAAGATTCTGTAGCAAGAAGTGAAGTGAAGGCCCAAATTTAAAGCACGTCGGCCAGTTGCACTAAACAACAAAGTGATAATAACGGTCCAGACATTGCAACACAGCACGCTCACCGTGGAAATTGATCCTAGCAAAACGATCAAAGAGCTGAAGCAGGAAATCGAGGCTGTCCATGCTTTTCGGGAATTGCAAGGAAAGGTTGCAGAATTGTCGGGAGAAGAGGAGGCTTTCACATTATTCGGCGCAGACATAACTTGAGTAGTTCACATTATTTCAAGTAATAGAAAATTCATATTAGCTTTTGCATGCATGTTCATTTTCGCGTCTTATTGGAATCCCGTATGAAGTTCAAGTCACAAAACCTTAGAATTAAAAGCGTCGATTGAAAGTGTAGTTGTAAGAAAAGCTTATCAGTCGTGTTCAGATACAAGACGACCTGAGCATTAAGAAACATAATCTTGAAGAGATAATTTTCTCTATAGAATGTTATGTGGCATTCAATGAATTTTGTCGAAATATTTTTGGATAAAGTTCGCATGAAAATTATAGCACCATGATGTAATCAATTGCATATAGAACTTTGCTATCACACGATTAATTTGAATGATTCTGTCTGAGTTCAGAGCGATTAATTTGCATGTATCCATTTTTATACTGATTACGTTGTGCATCCAGAGATTACGCCTGGTTTTAGTAATTCTTGTTCGTGAACTTCAATGTATTTCTTGCTATAGATTTTTTTTGGCACTCTCAAATATCTGCACTTTACTAGTTTTCGATACCGGATATGTAAATGAGCATACTTATTGGTCTAATTTTGAAGGCTTAATTTTATATTCATACATATTTTAATCAGTTCTTGAAAGTGAACATTTTTTTTCAATTTCATGAAAAATTTTGGATTTTTAATATAATAAAGAGTATGTTCAGTTTACGCTTTGTCGATGTACTTGAACATCAAAGGCATTATATCATTTGCATTTAGTGATACTCCGTTAAAAGTTCCCGAAATTTGAATAAAAAAATAAGATAACATTACCTTATTATTTAATAATAATAATTATAAAATAATACTGATTCATTTATTTAAATAAACAAATTTACCTAATTATTTACCCTATAAATCTTTCTACTACCCATTTATATGACAGCACTGATTCAAATTCTTAGTAAAATTAAACCATAAGATAAAATATCACACCTAAAATAATAGCCTAAACCCATTCAATAAAAAGAATAACAATTTGAAATGATAAAAATCAAAGACAATATAAACAATAAATTTTGCACCATTCAAAAATATAAAAAGGTATTATAAATGACAGATAAAAAATTTAGATTAAATTCGAAGCTTTTGTGTTTAACGAGAGTTAATAATGATGTAATTTCTCAACTGGGATTTTAGAATGACAGTTCAGGTAAAATACAAGTATAAACGAGTATTTGTTGCAACAAAAAGAGATAATTATGGGACATGCAAAATAATCACTTGCAACATCGTTGTTCTGGCATTTTCCGCAGAAGTCTGTAATGTAACAGTATCTGAACATTATTCTTATAATTAAAAGTCAAAAATTTAATAAAGGGCGATAATTTTAGTCTATTAAATCGCTCTCTAAGAGCTTGGAATTAATTCTCAACCAGAGATTGCAATTTTGAAAACCCTGTTAACATCGCTCGTCAGAAAGGTAGATTGGAATTGAAACATTTCCTGTGTTGAAGATTATCTTTCTCAAATTGATTCATTACTAAAATTCTGCCTTTTATTTAAGTATTATTTATCACCATACAAAATGTACATAAGTGTAACATAAATAGTTCATTTATATTCAAATTCCAAATAAGATTTTGTGGTCAGCTATAGAGTATCAGAAAATGTGTAATACCGGAATTTAACCTGTTAGAAACCAATAAGTTAGATTAGGTATAGATGATCTAATGAATTGATTGAAAATTGAAAGAAAAAAAATAAAAATGAATTAAAAACGTACCCGAGGGTCTTTCCTTTCCTCCATTTCTAACCGGGTATAGGACCCGGTACGGTGGCAGGCTTCCCCCTCAAAATATGAGCCAGTCACCGGGTACAATTTAATCCTTTTTATTTCAGGTGACTTAATGGGTTGAGTGGCCCAAGCCAAGTGCCTTTTTATGGCATAAAGTTATGCAATTCCATTGTATAATTCTATGACATAAATTGGTCACCGGGGTACTCCCCTTCTGATGGGAAGGTTCATACAATTCAAGTTGTATGAGTTTTCCACTCAGAAGAGGAATACCTGGCCACTTCAACGATTTAACATTGGATTTATTCCGGTTGGGTGGGCATGAAGGGGCTCCACCACCACCCGGTTGCCCCTCTTTCATTTGTGGGCCCTGAATGTATTTGGGTAAGGACGAGGTCACCCCCAAATTAGTCTTTCTTGTCAGGTTGCACTTGTTCTCGCAACAAGTCGTAATTCCTTCGTGGAGGTTATCTACTGATTTGCGACTTCGGTCGTCCTCTCGAACTCTGCAAGCAATTCGTGAATGCGAAATGTTTTGTAGTGAGTCCTCGTGCCGGGGAAACGAACCCGCCCCACGACACCGCAATGCTAGCCTGCCAGCGCATTCACGCGTCTCCGGACGAGGGCATTCTCGGCAGGAATCAACACCTTCCTCTGCCGAGGCAGCAGAACATCGCTGCGGTCCTTCACGGACATATGAAGATCTATTATTCACTACAAATGGCGCCCAACGTGGGGCCCGAAAAGCCCGGCTGTATCATCAGTCGTGAGCACGAGACAGTCCATCGTCTCTAGGTGTCCCCACAAGGTGTTAGAAATTTTGGCGGGTAGATAACTCCCGAGGGTTTTTGCACTAATCGTGCCCCAGCAGCCGAGTAACTTCCGAACGTGTGTTGTCTTCGGACATCAATATCGTTTGGTCCTTCTTTTGATTTATACCTTGGTGGTTTACCACCATTGTATAACTAGTAAGGCCAAATTATATTAGAGTCCCTTTTTGTGTTCGGAGGTTATTATCCCAACATCTATTTTGCGGAGGATTCTGATCCGCTCCCCAAACCAGCGGTGCCTAAGTGTCTTAAATTACATGGATTTTGATTTCATGTGATTGGCTGATTAGCTAATCCATGACTATCCATGACAAGACACGCGCTGCTTGTGGATTAGAATCCCACCCTGGGCTGACAAGCTGTAACTTGAGAAGTTTGCTAATGAGGGATCACTTCGGAACCCTGATTTTCATGGTGCCACAAGAGAGTGTCCCTGAAACGTTTTAGAAGGATTGTGCCATGGTGTCCATACTTGGGAGGAAGGACGGAAAGGAAAGACCGATTATTTTTTTTTGATAACTTAAAACTTTTTTTGAAACTTTATCATACATTTTTTTTTTTTTGTGAGGTTCGACTATAGTTCGCCACTGACGGCCACTTACAAATCATAAATTTTGCATCATTTTTTTCACATTTTCATTATTTATATATATATATTTATTTAGGTTTTTAGTTAGCAATTTAAATTTCTTTTAGCATGCCCACCAAAAGAACTCCCGAAAGGAGAAAGTTGCGGTCGGATGCCGGACCAGCTCTATTGTGTTCCATCTGTCACGAGGACATGGACGAAACTACAAGCCAGAGGTTGCAGTGCGGACACAGGCTACATCAGCTGTGTTTGGCACAACTGCGGCAAACTTCATCCACGTGCCCGCTCTGTCGACAGCCTTTGGAAATCGCACAGCCAGCAACAGAACGACCTCAGTCCTCCAGTACAAGTGGAGCTGTCCCCAAAAGCGGACCCCTTCCATCCACTACAAGGAGTGCACGAGACGATGACTACAGGGCTGAAGCAGTTCCGCCTGCAGAAGGAGCGAGTCCACCGGTGGCTGTGGAAGCCACAGTTCTACGAGATCTAATGGCGCTCGTACAGGACATGTCCACCCGGCTCGCCTCTCTAGAGAGCCAGAGAGAGAACCCCGCACCATCCCGGCCAAGAACTCCTCCTATGTGGGATTCGGACCCAAATCCGTGGGACTTCCCAGTAGACTCGCGGCGTGATCCCGAACGGATCCGGCCAGGTACAGCCATGAATCCGTTGGCTCCAGTTTACCGGCCCCGATTGAGCCAAGCACCGCCACCAAATCAGGCTCCCGTGATTCCGCCGGACCAACGCTTCCATCCACACGACATGTATCGGCTGAAGCCGACACAGATCCCCAGCATCATCCAGGGATGGAATCTACATTTCAGTGGGGAACCCAATACGATAACGGTGGAGGTTTTCATAAGTCGGGTGGAGTCACTGATTGAGCAGATGCTAGCAGGAGACCGCACAGCGCTCGCAGGATACCTGCCAATGCTGCTTAGGGGAGCAGCCCTGGAGACATATTGGAGGATACATTCAGCTCCACCATCCATACGCTGGTCACGGCTGAAGGAGGTACTCCGCATGGAATACCCTACGGTCGACATGGACGAATTAGTCCTGGATAAGATGAATGCTAGATGGCAGCGTCCGGACGAGTCCTTCCATAAATATCGAGCCGATATCCTTCGGTTGAATGACCAGCTGTCAGAGCCATTGTCTTCTACCCAAATTCTTCGCCTGCTAAAGCGCAATCTAAGACCGGAGATTCGTCGGCATATCGTGAACTCCGATCCACAGAGTATGGAGGCCCTGCTGAGAAATGTGCGTCGTATAGAAGGGTTTGAGGAAGACCTACGGGACCGGCCATACTTACTAACCAGGACTGGTCCTCGACGAGGAATCGCGGAATTGGCCCCAGATTATACCACCCTAGATCTGGAGGATGATTTGGACCCAGACCAGCTTGCTGTAGCGGCAGTGGGAAGTCTTACGACCTGCTGGAATTGTCACCAAACCGGACACCGGTTCATTTCATGCCGCGCAGAACGTAAGGTTTTCTGCTACGGTTGCGGCAAGCCGGACACTTACTTCCCGGACTGTTCTGAATGTGCCGCACGAAAAAACGGCCAAAAGAGTACCCGACCACCTCCGCGGTACTCGAAACCCCAGCAGTAGCTCCTCAGTCAGCGGCTCACCCCAACCAACCTGACGTTAACCCACCAGCCATAACCATTACGACTGCGGATGTTCACTCTCTTCCGGAGACCTCACCAACGACAATATTAAAACGACCATCGCAGTCACTGCCAGAAGAACCGCGGCAGCCTCAAGTACGCACTCTAAAACCTTATCATGTTAGACTGCAGGAATATCGGGTGGCTCGAGAGCGAATATTTGCTTCCGAAGTTGTCACTTCCCGTCCGTGCACGACAAAATGGTCAACCCGTCGTTGGCGGAATTTCCGCAAGAGAGTGCGCACCTGCCGTCAAACCGTAAACTCTTGTAACATCTCGGAGGTTGCTGAGAATGAGATCAGACCTTATCATCCAATTAAAGTGTTGGGCGAGACCGTGTTTGCATTGATCGACACGGGTGCCAGTATCAGTTGTCTTGCCTCGAGCTTTGGCTCGAAAGTGCTCCAAGAATACCCGAACTTGATTAAATCCTGGCACACTGAAATCAGTACAGCTGATGGCACCAAACACCCTATACGAGGTAAACTAACAACACCCGTGACGTTCAGGGGTCAGACGAAGGATATTACCTTCTACATTATCCCGTCTTTGACTCAGAACTTATACCTTGGTGTCGATTTCGTCCTTCGCTTTGGACTGGCCTCCGATTTATTCACCGATTTGTCTTTAAAAACCAGAAATGTCAACGAAATCACTTCTACTCCCGATAGGCATGACCTGACGTCTAACCAACGGCAACGCCTGGAAGCATCCATTGCTGCTTTCCCATCGTACGCTACCCAAGGCCTTGGCCGCACCACTCTAGTCTCACACACCATCGACGTTGGCGATAGTAAACCGATTAAACAGAGACACTACGCCATCTCGCCAGCCATGGAGAAATTGGTGTATGCGGAATTAGATAGGATGCTCGAGTTGGGGGTCATAGAAGAGTCCCAAAGTGCCTGGTCCTCACCGGTAACCTTGGTTGTAAAGCCAGGTAAAGTCCGCCTCTGTCTTGATGCCCGTAAGGTAAACGCGGTTACCATCAAGGACGCGTACCCTCTTCCACTCATCGATGGAATACTAGGGAGACTGCCGAAAGCCAATTATATCACCAGTCTCGACCTAAAAGACGCCTTCTGGCAAATTCCACTCGATGAGGGCTCGAGGGACAAGACCGCCTTCACAGTGCCTGGACGACCATTATATCAGTTCGTCACAATGCCCTTTGGCCTGTGTAATGCGCCGCAAACGATGACCCGGTTGATGGACAAGGTCATCCCACCTCACCTGAAACACCAAGTGTTCGTGTACCTCGATGATCTTTTACTCATCACGGAAACGTTCGATCAACACCTCCTACTTCTACAAGAAGTAGCCCTGCACATCAGTAAGGCGGGACTCACCATCAACGTACAGAAAAGTAAGTTTGTCATGAAAGAAGTCCGATACTTAGGCCATGTCATAGGACATGGCACTATCAAAACGGATCCAGACAAAACGCGTGCGATTGATGAGTTCCCCTTACCAAAAACTGTGAAGCAGCTACGACGTTTCCTTGGTGTGTGCGGTTGGTACCGAAGGTTTGTTCGGAATTATGCAACAGTTTCAGCGCCCCTGTCAGACATGTTGCGGAAAGGGAAGTTCGTTTGGACCGAACTCAGCCGAAAGGCATTTGAAGAGCTTAAACAAGCCCTCACATCAGCTCCTGTCTTGCACAGCCCCGACTTCACGAAGCCCTTCTCCATTCATTGTGACGCAAGTCAACATGGAGTAGGAGCCGTGCTGGTGCAATTGACCGACGAAGGGGAGGAAGCTCCCATCGCCTTCATGTCCAATAAGCTGAATTCGGCCCAAAGGAACTATACTGTTTCCGAGCAAGAATGTTTGGCAGCGGTAATGGCTGTGAAGAAATTCCGAGCTTATATCGAGGGCCACCAATTCGAGATCATCACGGACCACGCGTCACTACAATGGTTGATGAACCAGGCAGATTTAAGTGGACGCCTAGCCAGATGGGCTCTTAAACTGCAAGGGTTCAAGTTCTCCATCAAACATCGGAAAGGAACCCAGAACATCGTACCCGACACTCTCTCACGGATGTTTTCCCCAGAGGGAGCCGAAATAACAATAAATGACGAGGACCCCATCGAAATAGATTTGGACAGCCCACATTTCGAATCAGATAGCTACAAAGAGTTGAGGCAAACCATAGCGACCCAACAGACACAGCTGCCTGACTTGAAGGTAATAGACGGCTATGTGTATAGACGAAACGAATACGCCACTGGTGATCCATGGCAGGAAGAAGAGTCTTGGAAACTCTGGGTACCGGAGGAAATGACACAACAGCTGATCCTCCGCGCACATGATCATCCGTTAAGTGCCCACGGAGGTTACGGTCGAACACTACGGCGACTAAAAAAATACTTCTTTTGGCCTAAAATGGCATCCCAGGTCAAAGACTACGTGAGCGCCTGTGATACCTGTAAAGGCACCAAAGCGCCCAACCAGCCTCTTCGACCTCCTATGGGTCAACTCAACGTCCCAGAACGCGTGTTCCAGCGTCTATACATCGATCTACTCGGTCCATATCCTCGGTCTTCCATGGGACACATCGGAGCTATAGTCGTTCTAGATCAGCTCTCAAAATTCCCAATGGTGGAACCTATCCGTAAATTCACAACTCCATCGATCGTGAAATTCTTAGAGAACCGGGTATTCCATGTGTTCGGAGTTCCAGAGAGTGTGTACTCAGATAATGGAGTACAGTTCCGGTCTCGGCAGTTTAAGAGCCTACTTGAGCAGTATGGCATTGAACACCAACTGACGCCCATATACTCTCCTCAGTCCAACGCGTCAGAACGGTTGAACCGCACCCTATTGGCCGCGATCCGTTCCTACGTCCACCCATCTCAAAAGGATTGGGATCGGCGATTGTCTGCCATCACATGCGCCCTGCGATCCTCGTATCATTCCGTCACCGGTGTCGCCCCTTACTTTGCCGCCTTTGGACAGCACATGATTTGCCACGGTAAATCATACCGACTGTTACGGCAATTAAAGTGTTTGGGAGACCCGGTCGTTGCGCTGGAGCCCCACGAACGTTTAGGAGACCTCCGCCAACAGATCGGACGGAAGATTAAGGCCGCAGGTAGTGCAAATGAAGCGCAGTACAATCTCCGGTCACGATCTGCTAATTTCAAAGAAGGAGATGAAGTTTTCCGGCGAAATTTCCGCCAAAGTGACGCCGCGGGGCATTACAACGCCAAGCTGGATAGGCGATTCCTGAAAAGCCGCATAAAGAAGGTAATGGGACCTAACCGTTACTTGATAACGGATCCATCGGGAAAAGAAGTGGGGATATACCACGCGAAAGACCTGCGCCGATAGATAATTGGGCACGTCTGTTTGTCCGTCCGCATATATTTTCAAAAACGCGCAAAGATTGTATACTTCCAGGCAAACATAGACATAAGTCAGTCCGTCCGTCTGTTAATTGTGTTCTTTTATTGTTCGTCATCTCTAGTCCCGACGCCGAAGGCAACCCGTGAGACACAGAAAGATCCTTCAGCTCCTTTTTCGTAATCCGCATTGCCTTGGGATCACGAGAAAATTAGCTGCCCTGTAGTAATCTAAGAACGATGGCTCTAAAAGCAGCGCTGACACAGGCACACAGCACGAACGCAATTTAATAAGGATTCAGTCGATTCAGTCACCTTCCCCATCGCAACACTCGTTTTTTTTTTTCGCAGGAATAATAAGTGGAAAAATTTCCTTTGTACTTAACACCCGGGAAACAAAATTCTAAAAATGTTTAAAAATTTCTAATGTGTAGTATCTTATTACAATATCTTTTGAAGATAATTTAACGAATTGCGGTGTAACGCGGTATGCAAATGCTTAGAACGAAACGGTTAACCCCTTTTAATTATATGAATGCTAAAATCATTGTATCATTTAACCTGTTAATTATATGAACGCTAAAATCATTGTATCATTTAAACCCCTTAAAATTTGTCTAATTCTTCCGATTTTTCCCACCTAATTACGCCTAATTATCATAAACGACAAATTGCCTTCAATTGATAACTTAATTGAACCTACAAAAGACAGTGAAAAGGGAAATTGCAAATACCGCCGTCATAAACTACAAATGATAAGGAAAAAGTACATTTGATAGCAACAAAAACCTTCAATTGTGTGATTTCCCCCTTTCTGAATGGGTTCGTATTGTTCTACTTGCCCATAAAGTGCCGTAGTTGCTTGAGTGTGGAGAATATTAAATTGTGCTTGCGAAATTTGCATGCTATTGCGTCGTAAATCGTGAAAATGGGTGATAACTACATAACAACATTGGAAATTGGAATTATCGGGGAGAGTGGCGCCGGCAAGTCGAGTCTGATGCTTCGTCTGACAAACGAGGAATGGGATGGAGATCAGGGGTCTGCTCGAAACCGCCAGACAGCGCGGACGCCGCGTAAAGAAGAAGCGAGTTGGGAGTGAGAGGAGATTGCGGGCTGATCAGAATATCGCCGAGACACGTGGAAAAGTTTCTCGCGTAAAAGACAGTGAAATATTGTAAAAAAAATAGACGATAAAGTTATCGTGCAAATTGTGAACACCTTGTTAGTCGTGTGGGTTAGCGAAAAGTGGAATAAAACTCGTGTTCCGTCAAAATCTAGTGGAAGTGTTTTCGCGTGGGTGTCCAAAGGTTTCTCCCTCCCTTAAATCATTTGTCGAAAAGTTATTCTTTAGTTCCCAGAAATAATCAGGTCCCCAAAGGAGATATGAAACGAAGAAACAATTTGAAAATGTGGAAAAAGGCGTCATTGATTTGCCCCCGAATTTAGTAACAATTAGTTACTCAATGCACTTAGCATGTAACGGATTTGTAATTAACCGTTAGCTCTTTTGTCGGAAATTTTTTCGAAATGCTGTGATGCAACTTCGCTTCATCGATTAAGGAAGTCGGTTCGCGTGGAATCGTTGTTGTTAATGTACTGTACATGTTCCAATACAAATTCGGAAACTCCTCCACAATACTTGTTAGAAGAAGCGTGCACACAGAGATGAATCGTGAGAATACAAACAAACTGGAACGTTTCACAGAAGTACACAGAACACTTTCATGGAATAATTTCTGTGTTTGAATGGTGCATGCTTGGGGTGAAATGAACTAGTGAAGGATCAGAGAGCAAGTCTTCGAAGAAAAACCGGCAACCCGAACAAAATAAATACGCGTTTGATCGACAAATATCTCTTCGAATCTTCTCACGTTTCCCTATGTGGCAACGAAAAAGAAAAGTACGGTAGTTCGCAAATGTAGATTTAATTAGACACAAGAGAAAAAACTAGTAAATACACGGTGGATATTTGCGTGGAAAAAATAAAAGTGCGTGTGTGGTCGGAGTAAATTGATCGCGATAGAAATGCACAAAGTAATGCTTGCGAAGATTCTGTAGCAAGAAGTGAAGTGAAGGCCCAAATTTAAAGCACGTCGGCCAGTTGCACTAAACAACAAAGTGATAATAACGGTCCAGACATTGCAACACAGCACGCTCACCGTGGAAATTGATCCTAGCAAAACGATCAAAGAGCTGAAGCAGGAAATCGAGGCTGTCCATGCTTTTCGGGAATTGCAAGGAAAGGTTGCAGAATTGTCGGGAGAAGAGGAGGCTTTCACATTATTCGGCGCAGACATAACTTGAGTAGTTCACATTATTTCAAGTAATAGAAAATTCATATTAGCTTTTGCATGCATGTTCATTTTCGCGTCTTATTGGAATCCCGTATGAAGTTCAAGTCACAAAACCTTAGAATTAAAAGCGTCGATTGAAAGTGTAGTTGTAAGAAAAGCTTATCAGTCGTGTTCAGATACAAGACGACCTGAGCATTAAGAAACATAATCTTGAAGAGATAATTTTCTCTATAGAATGTTATGTGGCATTCAATGAATTTTGTCGAAATATTTTTGGATAAAGTTCGCATGAAAATTATAGCACCATGATGTAATCAATTGCATATAGAACTTTGCTATCACACGATTAATTTGAATGATTCTGTCTGAGTTCAGAGCGATTAATTTGCATGTATCCATTTTTATACTGATTACGTTGTGCATCCAGAGATTACGCCTGGTTTTAGTAATTCTTGTTCGTGAACTTCAATGTATTTCTTGCTATAGATTTTTTTTGGCACTCTCAAATATCTGCACTTTACTAGTTTTCGATACCGGATATGTAAATGAGCATACTTATTGGTCTAATTTTGAAGGCTTAATTTTATATTCATACATATTTTAATCAGTTCTTGAAAGTGAACATTTTTTTTCAATTTCATGAAAAATTTTGGATTTTTAATATAATAAAGAGTATGTTCAGTTTACGCTTTGTCGATGTACTTGAACATCAAAGGCATTATATCATTTGCATTTAGTGATACTCCGTTAAAAGTTCCCGAAATTTGAATAAAAAAATAAGATAACATTACCTTATTATTTAATAATAATAATTATAAAATAATACTGATTCATTTATTTAAATAAACAAATTTACCTAATTATTTACCCTATAAATCTTTCTACTACCCATTTATATGACAGCACTGATTCAAATTCTTAGTAAAATTAAACCATAAGATAAAATATCACACCTAAAATAATAGCCTAAACCCATTCAATAAAAAGAATAACAATTTGAAATGATAAAAATCAAAGACAATATAAACAATAAATTTTGCACCATTCAAAAATATAAAAAGGTATTATAAATGACAGATAAAAAATTTAGATTAAATTCGAAGCTTTTGTGTTTAACGAGAGTTAATAATGATGTAATTTCTCAACTGGGATTTTAGAATGACAGTTCAGGTAAAATACAAGTATAAACGAGTATTTGTTGCAACAAAAAGAGATAATTATGGGACATGCAAAATAATCACTTGCAACATCGTTGTTCTGGCATTTTCCGCAGAAGTCTGTAATGTAACAGTATCTGAACATTATTCTTATAATTAAAAGTCAAAAATTTAATAAAGGGCGATAATTTTAGTCTATTAAATCGCTCTCTAAGAGCTTGGAATTAATTCTCAACCAGAGATTGCAATTTTGAAAACCCTGTTGACATCGCTCGTCAGAAAGGTAGATTGGAATTGAAACATTTCCTGTGTTGAAGATTATCTTTCTCAAATTGATTCATTACTAAAATTCTGCCTTTTATTTAAGTATTATTTATCACCATACAAAATGTACATAAGTGTAACATAAATAGTTCATTTATATTCAAATTCCAAATAAGATTTTGTGGTCAGCTATAGAGTATCAGAAAATGTGTAATACCGGAATTTAACCTGTTAGAAACCAATAAGTTAGATTAGGTATAGATGATCTAATGAATTGATTGAAAATTGAAAGAAAAAAAATAAAAATGAATTAAAAACGTACCCGAGGGTCTTTCCTTTCCTCCATTTCTAACCGGGTATAGGACCCGGTACGGTGGCAGGCTTCCCCCTCAAAATATGAGCCAGTCACCGGGTACAATTTAATCCTTTTTATTTCAGGTGACTTAATGGGTTGAGTGGCCCAAGCCAAGTGCCTTTTTATGGCATAAAGTTATGCAATTCCATTGTATAATTCTATGACATAAATTGGTCACCGGGGTACTCCCCTTCTGATGGGAAGGTTCATACAATTCAAGTTGTATGAGTTTTCCACTCAGAAGAGGAATACCTGGCCACTTCAACGATTTAACATTGGATTTATTCCGGTTGGGTGGGCATGAAGGGGCTCCACCACCACCCGGTTGCCCCTCTTTCATTTGTGGGCCCTGAATGTATTTGGGTAAGGACGAGGTCACCCCCAAATTAGTCTTTCTTGTCAGGTTGCACTTGTTCTCGCAACAAGTCGTAATTCCTTCGTGGAGGTTATCTACTGATTTGCGACTTCGGTCGTCCTCTCGAACTCTGCAAGCAATTCGTGAATGCGAAATGTTTTGTAGTGAGTCCTCGTGCCGGGGAAACGAACCCGCCCCACGACACCGCAATGCTAGCCTGCCAGCGCATTCACGCGTCTCCGGACGAGGGCATTCTCGGCAGGAATCAACACCTTCCTCTGCCGAGGCAGCAGAACATCGCTGCGGTCCTTCACGGACATATGAAGATCTATTATTCACTACATGGATTACTATTATACTACAAATGTCATGCTATCAGAGCCAAATATATTAAATTTAACTCGTCGACAAATATGACGCTGTTTCAAGAGTCCGAGTTTTTATTAGCATGCTACTTAGCAAAGGCAAGTCGACTCATCTGATTTTTTCTGCTTGTGAATGGCTTTTTTCAAGTTATTTGATCATTTAAATTGTGATATTGAAGTTCTAGAGGAAAAATCAACTATTTGAGCAATTTCTCGTTCTTGAAATGACCAACGATTCTCACTGCTAAATTGTCGTGCGACAGCCATTTTTTCGAAAACCGATTTTTGACCTTTAAACGTACGATATCACACTATATATTGGCTACAGCTGGTTGTGAGTTCAACGAAACCATAGGAAAAAAGCTCCATTATATAGTGGGACATGCTCGAACCACATTGGAGACAAGCAATGCATGAAACAAGCAGAAGTCAGCGATTTTGCTGTATAGTCGAATTTTTCAACATAACGCGTATCGCAATTTTGGAAAAAGACAATCAGGAATGAATCACTTGTTGATTTTAAGTCAGCACAAGATGCTTTAAATAGTGGTCAAGTTCTGGATTTCACGCCAAATGAGGAGAAAATCAGGCCTTTCTGTTTAAAAGATCTGGTCTGTGGAGAGAATACAGTCATTGTTGTTGTAGTGCTACAGTTCATTTTGTTTCTACACTCAGATATAGAGTATCTCATTATCTTGATTGTTCGTATTTGCTCTCGAGAAGGTGATATGGTCATTGCCTCGCTTTGCCCATGCATCCATCCATCCGGCTACAATAAGTTCTGATTTTAAACTAGTACGCATCATAACTGAACGGCCTTATAGTCTGTCGGAGGAATCATTTGAAACAAACCTCATGGTCATCAATGGGATTTGAGCCAGGGACCTTTGGCTTATGGAGTTGATCTCCTTGAAATATTACAGGAAGCAGCATCAGCTGTCAAAAATTAGCGACAGCGAAAGCAACCATTGAAGGTAAAATTTTACCATTTGATTTGGTTCAAATATCAAACGATAGCAGCCCAAGTGCTCTTCAACAGTGAAGATACTTGAATTTTAAATCTGTGAGGCGGGAGTATCTGTAGAAAACTAGGTCTTATCGGTGCTAAATATTTGATCAATCAGCTGCCAACTGTGCGATTCATTACAGATTCGTAAAATGCAAGAGTACGGGGATCATTCAACAAGTACTTAGCCTACAGAAGAAAAACGAAAATTTTGGAAAGGTGGCAATTTATTTTTCCACATAATCTCCTTCAAGCTCGATACACTTGGCACAGCGATGCTCTAACTTTTTCAACCCGTTCAAAAAATACATTTTCTCGAGGGCTGCAAAATACGCCTCCGTGGTGGCGATGACCTTCTCATTCGACCCAAATCTATTCCCGGTGAGTGATTTTTTCAGGTTTGGAAACAAAAAGTAGTCACAGCGAGCCAAATCTGGAGTGTACGGTGGATGGGGCAGCAATTCGTAGCACAATTCGACCAATTTGGCCATGGCGACGGCGAAGGTGTGAGCCGGGGCGTTGTCGTGGTGGAACAGCACTTTTTTCTTCGCCAAGCGGGGCCGCTTTTTCTTCAATTCGACGGCAAATCGGCCTAATAAGTCTGCATATTAGCGCCCCGTGATTGTTTTACCCTTCTCGAGGTAATCGATGTGGATCACACCTTGTGAGTCCCAGAAAACGAGGGCCATCACCTTTCTGGCCAATCGAACAGTCTTCGCCTTCTTCGGAGCACGATCGCCGGGTGAAGTCCACTGTTTTGACTGTTCCTTGGTCTCTGGTGTGTACCAGTGAATCCATGTTTCGTCGACGGTCACGAAACGACGCAAGAACTCCGCCGGATTGCGCTGAAACAGCGCCAAACAAAGCACCGATGTGGTCTCACGGTTGCGCTTGTTTTCCGGTGTGAGCAAACGTGGCACCCATCGCGCCGACAGCTTTTTCATGCCCAGTTCTTCGTGTAGAATATGATACACAATTCCTTCTGCGATGCCCATAGTCTCAGCTATCTCGCGAACCTTCAATCGACGGTCTGCCAACACGAGATCGTGGATTTTTTTAACGTTTTCCTCCGTAGCAGCCGTTTTCGGGGCACCTGGGCGTGGCTCATTAAAAACCGAGTTGCGTACACGCACAAACTCGTTGAACAAATTCTTGACGGTCGCCATAGAAGGAGAAGTGTCACCGTACACAGCATGCAAGCGATCTTTGATTTTGCTGTACGTTTTCCCTTCCAAAAACAAGAATCTAATCACTGATACTGTTCTTTTTTCATTTTTGTACAACCCACCGACACGCTTGCTTCCAAAGGCTATCAAAACAAAACTAATGAAGGGAATTCACTGAAACTTTGACAGTAGGCTACTAAAAGAATGTATTGCACAATGGTAAAACTCTTTTGCAATAGGAGCGCCATCGGGCGGTGAAGCTAAGTACTTGTTGAATGACCCTCGTATGCATACCCGGTGAACATGAATTAGCTAAGACAGAGGCTAAATAAAAATAAGACTGTGCCAATCGCCATATATTTAGCAATGCAGTACGATATTGAGGGCGCCCTTGGTATAAGGATGCAAAATTAATTCATGCCACTGTAAATCATGGAAGTACCAACAATGAGCTGCTTCTTAAAACCTTCTTCTTTAAAGTTAAAGAACCAGCAACGATTGGAAATTAATAAAAATTACTACCAAAATTCTGAGTCGGTGGTCGCAACTTTAGGAGCGCTTACTCTAATTTTCAGCCGTAATAATCGTCCCACTCAACAAGCTGTTCGTGCTATGGGGGATAAGTTCGAGTCCAAACTTTCATTATTGGACGTTTCGCTGCCAAAAGGAGGCCATAGTGCTGGAAGTGAAGGAAATATCACAGTCGTAAGTGCATCAATTCAAAATGAGCCAAATCAGTCGATTCTACGTCGTTCTCAACAATTAGGCATCGATCAAACGATACTGTGGCGTATTTTGCGAAAAGATCTTGGCTTACATGGTTACAAATTCAAATTGACTCAAAAACTAAAGCCATTTGAGCATTCGAAACGCTGAAACTTCTCCGATTGGATTCTGACAAAGCTTGAAGAAAATGAAGGATTTCATCGAAAACCCATCTTCAGCGATGAAGCTCATTTCTTGCTCAATGGCTTTATTGATAAGCAAAATATTCCTTATTGGTCAGCAACAAACCCACATGTGCTTTTTGAGACATCGTTGCATCCGTAGATTACTGTTTGGTGCGGTTTTCATGTCAGAGTTGTTGTTACAATACTAGTATACCCTATGTATACTGGCATGAGCTGGGAGTTTAGATATGATGTGTATCCTACATACACATCAAGGCTCCTGGAGAGAGAGGTAATCACTGTATAATGCTTACCTGCTTTTTCATACTTTTCAACCAGATCAGAAATGAGAGGCGTTTATTTAATGACTTAATTTTTATTTCGTTCTTTGTTGGGTGATACAATTACACGTTCAGTTTAATATACCTGTATACTATTAATACCATACTTTAATAATGAATTCTTTGAATCTAGTTACTTTATAACTGAACAAGATAATGAGGACTTATGTCTGCATATCAATAAATTTAGAGTATCAATGGAGCTACAACTTCACGGGACTTATTTCTACTTTCATTATTTTTGTTATTTGAAGGGAATGAAATGTATGATATAACTTGATATCATATTTGAAAAAAAACCAATCAATTAAAGCTGTAACTGCAGGCCCCGGGCGTAATTGCGTGAGAATGCTGGTACTCGGGCTAATGCTTCGAGTACGCAGTCATACTTATGAATCAATCAATTAAGCACCCAACTGCAGGCCTCGAGCGTAACGCCTTGGCATGCTAATACTCGGGCTGATGGCTTGAGTATGCAATCAGATTGATTGGCTCTCTAAAATTATACGGTATCAGTTAAACACATTTGATAAAAAAAAACCATAGCAAATTCAAATTAATTAAGAGTATTGAATATTTTATGATTCGATCGGAAAGAGGAGAAAAAGAACTAACCAACACTATTCAAAAATTATTTATAATTTTAAAACAATAGTGAACTTTAATCGAATACCTAATATGTTTTAACCTGATTCTAACAAAATTCAATCAAAAATTTTATCTTATACTAAATAATCCTATCACAATACTGCTAACCTAAGCGTTTAAGCTTATCTCTAACCGTAATAAAACAAACATAAAATACACCTAATCTATCCCTAATTTTTAAAACAAAAAAACAACAACACCAAATGTAGCGATAATGAGCTAAGTAACGAAAAACACAAAAATTGAAAATAAATACGAATAATTTAGACATTGTCATTCAGCCACTAATGCTTAGATTGCTCCGGCTCAGCACGACCAGCCTCAACAAATCTAGCAAATGAGTATCTCCATTGGAATTGTTGGTCTCATCAACTGAAATTTGGAGGATATTTTATCTTCTTATCGGTGGCCCGTCTATATATTTGATATATGACTGGGACACCATCGGAATCAAAAACATATCGATTCATGTCCAAATACACGAATGCTTCTGGAGGAACAAAGCCAATAGTGAGACAAGTCGCAATATACCCATCTGAAAGGTGATATATGATTGGGACGCCGTCAGAATCAAAAACATATGGAGTCATGTCCAAATACACGAATGCTTCTGGAGGAACGAAGCCAGTAGTGAGGCAAGTCACAAGTCTGTAGGGTGGAAGGGCTGTGAAATACAAGGGTTTTTACTCACAGTCACAGATCTTGCGATATGATTCCGAAGAAGTTTCAATATGAAGATATCGACCCTCGTCACTTGAGCAGTTTGATAAATTCTTCTATTTGATATATAGTCCTTACAATCCGTCTCAGGCTTTCTGTACAAACCAGTACATGCACGAAGACATTTCCTCTCGAAAACTCTTAACCTTTTCATAGTACTAGCACTCTGGTTGTGCCAGGTCTGACATCCATATGTCAAAACTGGTCTAGCCAGGGTCTTGTAACAGATAATTTTGACCTTTTGATCAATGTACCTGGAATTAAAGAGTCTTCAGAGGGCCACGGCTACTTTTTGTTCGTTACTGAGCATGATTTTGACCTGTTCAGTATAGTACAAATACTGATAGAGATAAATACCGAGGTATCGAGCATAGGATTTATGTGGAACTCGTTTTGAAATACCCGCACTAGCCATGATGTGGAAATTCTTCCAATTACGTTTCAGGTCTTGATTGGCCCCCTCCAGAGTTGTCCGAAACAAAATTGTTTCACACTTCTGCGCATTGATTTTCATGCTCCAATCGTCAGTGTATAGTTGCACATAATTGAACATTTTTTGGAGATTGTTCTGAACTATTGTAGCTTTTCGGTCTGCCATATAGATGATCAGATCATCAGCAAACGCTACCAATGATCGCGTTGGCGAGACATTAAAATCAAAGCCGTTCAATAGCTTGCGAATGAAGATTGAGAAGAGCAGAGGCGCAGTAACTGTTCCCTGCTGTAGACTATTCAAGACCTTGAATTCGCGCATTGTTGTCAGATTTCCATCAGTTACAACAACTGATTTCCCGTATAACATATTGCACATCATGACGACAAGGTGTCTGGGGAACTTGTCCTGAAGGAGTTTAAAAACTAGTCCATCTAACGAGACCGTATCGAAGGCTTTCTCAATATTAATGAGACACGCTACAACACATTCTCTATCATTTAGTTTCCAACAGATGTCTGAGGTTACTTTCGTTATCGCATGTGCGATCGAATGCCTGGCACGAAAATCAAGTTGGCAGTTCGGCATCAACTCATATTTCTCAATGGGAGCGTTTGATGTTTTGTTGAGTATCACTTAAACACCTTGCTGATGTTAGCAGCAAGCTGATTGGGCAATATCTTTGCCTTTTTCCACTCATTTGGTAAATGCGAATTGCTCAAAATGTTGTTGAACAACATGCAATAATTCTTAATAGCAACCTCAGGCAAATGTCGGAGAACTACATTTGGAATACCATCAGTACCACAAGATTTCTTGTTGTTTATCCTGCGAAATATGAAACACAAAACTTCATAGCTGACAAAATAATCAATAAGATTCAAGCTCGGTATGAGTTCAGATGTTAATGTTTCATTGAAATGAAGAAAGCTTGATTTGAAGTCGGAAACTTTTGCTTCAAAGACTTCTGAAAATATTTGATTTCCTCTCTCAGGGTTTGGTAGATGAACCAATTCAAATTTTTTTTCCAATCAGGGCAAGTTTATGCAATCCATCACAAATTATCCTGTTTCCATTCCTATCCGGAGTCGTGCTATCAATTTCGATACCAGCCCTATAGAGAAGATTTATCTCACAAGATTCGATACCTTCACTCGAGACTTCTTGCGGAATATGCTATTCACTTCCGCGAAAACGCCATCTGGGTCCTGTGGGCTAATACCCCTCAATTTTTCCGCCCATTGATTGATGTCCTCACTCCTGAAGTATGAACGGATTAAGTTCCGGACATTCTTCAGGTGCTATTTCAACAAAGCCGACGAGGGATGGTTGTAGTCCAAAAATCGTCGCTAAATATTGTTGACGCGTGTGAGAAGAAGGCTTTTCAATCTTTTCAATCTTTTCAACCTTGCGATGGTTGGTGTTTCATATCCTTCCTTATTGTTTTGGTGGTTAATCTTTTGAACTATTTTCTCAATCGTTTCCAAGGTATGCTTGTCTAACTTCGACAAATAGACATCTATTTCATCGTTAGTTGGATTCCTGTCATTAGGAACCATTGAGCGAGCGTTGCCATTATCAAAAAGAAGACATTCCTTCTGGCACTCTCGACTTAACTTATTTTGAAACTTTCCCCAGTCTGTTTTTTTCGAAATTCAACCGATGATTTTCATGTTGAACTGGAATGAGGAAGAGATCTTCCCTTTGATGATTGATTTCCATTATGATTGCGTTATGGTCGCTATCGAAACGAAGCATCTGCAGTTTCCGTTGAGGACTATTAAAGCTGAATTCAAGTCTTGCGTCAGCAATGCAGAGGTCCAAATATGAATTTGTCCTAGGGTATGTTGGGAACTCCGACCCATATAGGTTGCACCTGTATTCAATTTGGTTCTTTGTTATCCATGATTTCAGAAATACACCTCTTGGATTATTGGTGGCGTTCAGCCATGATGTATGCTTGGCGTTCAGGTCACCAGCAAGAATATAATAGTTATGCAGCCTGTTCAATTCGAGTATTTCAAACAAGAAATTGAGCTCCTACTTGAGCTTAAGAACAGTTCCACCAGTTGCATAGGCAGAGATAACGAAGAGATTATCCCCACCTGGCAGTGAGATTTTGATAACGGACACTTCAAGAGATTCAAGGCATTTGAATTCGACTCTTTCAATATTTTGGGAACAATAGGGTCTTCTCACCAATATCCCGGTGCCACCTCCCCCATCACCTATTACGCTATCGTTTCTTACGAATTCAAAATCTTTGAATGTCATGGAGTGCCATGAATTGAGGTGAGTTTCAGTGAGAAGCAGGATGTCAGGCTTTTGCTTAACAATGAATTCAAGGAGATAATCCCGTCAATGTATAGTAATAATGGAGTTGACGTTGATCGAGATGAGACGAATCCCACCCACCGGAATGTGACTGGACAACAAATTATTTTGAGGCATTTGATAGCCCTAAACGCTGGAAAACAATTTTCGTATCTTGTTTATCGATTGTCTCGGATAAAGAAGTTAGTTGCTGGTAAATTTTGAGAAGCAGCCCATTATTGCCACTCACATTATTTTTTCTATTTACATTTTTGTCAGTGGTCCTCTAGCGGCGAGTGCAAATAATTCTCCGGGCTTGACGAAGTTCGGAGCTAATACACTGCGGTGTACTCGTAGTTGTGTTTGCTTTGGGATAAATTTTACTCTCACATCTTAATATCGGGAGCATCCTCAATATGATGCCGTATGACCAAAAACACCGCAGTTAACACAGTATAATTTCTCTTTTGGCTCCGTCTGAGCCAATTTGCACTCACCGGGAGCATGAACGTCATTGTATTTTACGCGCCGATAATGCATCGTGAAGTTGGCAGCCAAATTTGCTAATCTTTGATATCGATAACACTAGGTTTCTAGGGGCGTGCCCACTTCACCACTCTGAAATTCAAGTACCATATTTGTTGAAGAGCACTTGGACTGCTCTTATTTGAAATCTTTACCAAATAAAGTGGTAAGTTCTTGTTTTTTACCGTCGATCTTCTTGTCGCTAAGGTTTTAGTGGAAATAAATTCAATTTCTGGCGCAGCTTCTTTGAGCACCTGAAGAAGATCGACGGTATCTTCTCCGTAGTCAAGGTCCTTCAACAAAAAGGCCTGATCATTTTCACTTTTTGGGGTATAGGTGAAAGGCGGAGTCGCCCCAGAATTCAGTGCATATTTAGCTGATTTGAAAGTGACCAGCGATTTCGTTTTAATTGTTGATTTTTCAGCATTAACTCTGTTTATCTTGAAATTGGTTAATCTATTTTCGGCTGCCAATAGCCGAACCATAGCCTTTCCGCTTTGACCAAACAAGTTGATCGGCGGGCTTTCTCTGTTTTCTTTGAAACTTTTTGAGAAGGACCAGTAGAACTTCAAGCTGTTTTTTCCCCTTCTTCTTATTTTTTAAGTACTGAATAAAATTATCATTGTTATCTTGATTAGATTTACCTTCAATGCATTCTTCAACGTCCATTTCTTGTTGGAGTCCGTCCAGCGCAGCATAATAGTTTCGGCTGTCGTTAGTTGCTCCAGCAACTATTTCGTCTGGGATAGCTTGTTTGACAGCTTTCTTCGCCTTAGTTTCCATATTTACTTGCTTTACCGGTTCTGCATCTTGAGTTTTCAGCCTCTCTTGTACATATCTTCGAGTTTTTAGTGGTAGTCTCAATTATTGATTTTCAACTCGAAGTCGAAACACGTATTTGAGTTTTACGTCCGCCATCTGCGGACCTTTCCTGGTTACTTGTATGTCTCCTTTTATTGACGATTACCGCCAATATTATATTGTTACTCTCCCCGAGGTCCCCCAACGGAGGGAAGCCGTCACGCTCCTCCATAGCAGCAGTCCGGAGTTAGTCTTTGGATTATTTGCTTTTGTTGATTTGTCAGAAGTAAAATAATATTCGATATGATTCCGTGGGTCGATTCCTTCGACGATAAATGCTTTTTCCAATAAAAACCAAAATTTGCTTTGGACTGACTTTTAGAAAAAATTAATTCAATTTTTTGAAAAATTGACAGGAGCGAATTAAAAACACGTTTATACGCAATGACTGCTAGACGTAATACCGTCAATAGAGAGCGCTATCGTGTCATGTTGCAAGATTTTTTGTGGCCAGAATTGGATGAACTTGACATCAACTATATGTGGTTTCAACAAGACGGTGCCACTAGCTACAGCACGCCTGACAATCGGTTTATTGAAAGACAAATTTGGTGAACGTGTTATCTCGAGAAATAGTCCGGTTGAATAGCCGCCTCGTTCATGTGATCTAACGCCATTGGATTTCTTTTTATGGTCTATATCAACTTTAGACGAGCTTAATGACAACATCCAATGTGAAATTGCCAACGTTTCGGTGGAAACGTGCGCCAAAGTGGTGAAAAATTGGGTCCAAAGAATCAGCCGCTGTAAACGGGCTCGTGGTGGTCATATGAACGAAATCGAATTCTTTTCACAAAATGTAATGCTTCCACTATGCCCACAATAAATTTGAACTCAATACCTGAAATATTTCTGTTTTATTAATAGATTAAATTGTTATGTCCTTTTAATGGAAAACCTTTTATATATACGAGCATATATATATATATATATATATATATATATATATATATATATATATATATATGCATATATATATATATATATATATATATATATATATACATGTATATATATATATATATATATATATATATATATATATATATATATATATATATATATATATATATATATATACATGTATATATATATATATATATATATATATATATATATATATATATATATATATATATATATATATATATATATATATATATATATATGTATATATATGTACATTGAAAAATCGAATTATATTCATCAAATGTAACGCTTGCACTATACCCATAATAAATTCGAACTCAATGTCGGAAATATTTCTCTGTTTTATTAATAGATTAAATTGTTATGTCCTTAATGGAAAACATTTTATGTATACGAGCATATATATATATATATATATATATATATATATATATATATATATATATATATATTTACATATATATATATTTATATACTCGTATATATATATATATGTATATATATATATATATATATATATATATATATATATATATATATATATATATATATATATATATATATAATAGGGATACCGGTTAATTCATGCAGCTTTTTTTTCGAAACTTGAAGCTTTATTGTGAAAAAATTGTTACAAATTTAATAGTCAAAGTATTGTCCATCGCTAGCTATAACTTTTTCCCAATTCGCCGGCTTTTGTGCTATCCACGAATCGATCCAATTTTTGACTTCTTCATAATTGGAGAAGTGCTTGTCAGCCAGGCCATGTTCCATTGATCGGAAGAGATAGTAATCGGATGGCGCAAGGTCTAGACTATACGGCGGGTGGGGTAGGACATACCATTTGAGCGTTTCAAGGTAGGTTTTGACGACCTGTGCAACATCTGGCCGAGCATTGTCATGTTGCAAAATTAGCTTGCCATGCCTTTGTTCATATTCTGGCAGTTTTTCACGCAGTGCTCGGCTCAATGGCATCGCTTGTCGTCGGGAGACTTCCCCTGTGATTGTTTCATTCGGTTGCAACAGCTTATAATAGATCACACCCAGCTGGTCCTACTAAAAACACAGCATAACCTTCAGGCCATGAATATTCTGAACGGCCGTCGATGATGATGCATGGCCGGGGTATTAGCCCAGTCATATTAGGTAAAAAAAGGGGTCAACCTCGGAATGAAAGATAATAAGCTGCAAATTGGTATGAACCTTTGTTTTGTCAAATAGTTAAATATGAATAATTATATATAAATAATCAAGTTACTTACTTTAATTAAATATAAATAATTAATAGTTAGTACATAAATAATAGGCATTGTTTAATAATTATAATTTCCAAGTAAATAATTGACTTTATAACGTACTGATAACCATAACTCACGCTTGACCTTGCATTAGGCCGTATATGACTGTACGATGTGCACTCTTCGCGCTCTACCTTCAAAACGGTTGGTCGTATGAAAAAAAAGGTTCAACAAAAGTTGTAGGGAATTTTATAGCCTACAACTTTTATAATAAATGCAAATCTCATTTAACCGATAGGAAGCCAGATATTCGCGAAAAACCGATTTTTGTGACCTTTGACCTTGAATATCTTGAGACGCGAACACGATAACGATTTAGACTTTTGAGACAACATTTAGAATGACAAAACAAAGGTTCATACCAATTTGCAGCTTATTATCTTTCATTCCGAGGTGAAAGCCCTAATATGACTGGGCTATATCCAGAGGTTGCCCGACATTTTGGATTATTGTAATGGACCCACTTTTCATCACCAGTGACAATTCGATGCAAAAAACTTCTTTTGCACCGTCGAAGCAGTTGTTCACACGTGAAAATCGGCGTTCGACGTCTCTTGGCTTCAATTCATACGGCACCAACTGGCCTACCTTCCGGATCATTCCCATTGCTTTTAGATGATCACCAAGTAATTTTGCAAGTTCTTCTTGCGTTTGGGATGGATCTTGGTCGAGCAATGTCTCCAATTCGTGACCTTCAAACTTTTTTGGCTGTCTGGGCCGTTTATCGTCCTCCAAGTCAAAATTGCCACTTTTAAACCGTGCAAACCACTTCTGGCACGTCCGTTCAGCTAGAGTATGCAAACCATACACTCCCACCAAAATACGATGACTTTTGGCAGCCTTTTTCTTCATATTGAAGTAATAAAGAAGTACTCCCCGCAAAAACACTTTATTCGGGACAAAATTCGACATTTTCAGAGTAAAACAAGTTGTGTAAACAGACCTACGCTCATGTCAGAAGGGTTTTGTATTCAATTTACAAAATGCAGTCACCAGATCGAATCAAATCAAGATACATGTCAAAGACGATTTTATTGGAGAAAATATGAATACTCATATCGGCTACGTTTGATGAATTTTTTTTTCAGGGGCTATTCTCCTGTACTGTTTTCATCGATTCATGGCCAATTTTTTCGGATACTAGAATGGTTACAAAGCCCTTTTGCTAGGAGCTCTTTCCCGCCTCCTTGACTTGTTTCACTTGTGAGCATTAATTGAGGGTACTCATCTTGAGTCATTCATTAAATTGAATCAAGTGTTCAAAGCATGCACCTTGGGAAAAAATAACTCAAAATTATGCAATCTTCGCATTTAAAACAGCCACTATTTTGTTTTACGATTACTGATGCCACTAGCTGAACCGATTCTCAAAGATATTCATGACACCTATCATCCCTGAAATTTTCATGCAAATCCTAGCAAAACTGTAGTGTCTGAGTCAGTAAAAAGCGCATGTTATTCCATAGCCATATGTTGCCATAGTAATAAATGAAGCGCATATTGTTCCATAGTAATACAGGAAAATTCAAACCGCTATAACTTTGCTAAATATGATTCAATATTTATGAAACTTACAGGATAGATCAATCTTATAAATAGTCATCTGTGTACTGAATTCCATTGAATTGAAGGGTACCATTAAGATTTTATTAAAGAAAACATAAAACCGATAAATCATACTTTTACTAACAAAGTTGAGTGAATTGCGACTTCTAACGTATTTGTTGTTGTTGTACTCACCAAGTCCTACATTCCTGATTTTTTTCAGATTTTTCGGATCACAGGTGTCCAATCGCGAGGGGGGGGGGGACACAAACTTTTCGTGTATTTCCCCTCCCTGTGCGCCCCTCGAAGCGAACTTTGCCAAACTAAGATCTGTTTTGAAAAGTTCTCATCAAGACCTTTCATTTGATACCCATATCGGCTACTTTCAATGAAATTTTTTTTTTCGGGGGGTCACTCGCCTATACGGGGAGACCCCCCCCTAAAAACCTCATAAAATTTTTTTGTAGTTGAACTTTGAAGAGAACACCACTTTACACCTACATACAAAAATTTTATGTTTCTAGCCTAAGTAGTTTGCGAGAAAAAGTGCTGTGACACACGGACGGACGGACGGACAGACAGACGGACAGACGGACAGACAGGACGCGATTTTAGTAGGGTTTTGTAAAATTATTTTACAAAACCCTAAAAAGTATTGTTGTTTACGCTTCAGCTAAATGACACATACTGATTCTGAAACTATATGACAGTAGCTTTCCAACAGATATTTGGGAAGGTGAACCACTGGAATAAAAATCAAGTTACGCCATCTGTTAGAAAACCGCACGAATTAATCGGTCCCTTATATATATATATATATATATATATATATACATTTATATATACATTTATATGTACATATATATATATATATATATATATATATATATATATATATATATATATATATATATATATATATATATATATATATACATTTATATATATTTATATATATATATATATATATATATATATATATATATATATATATATATATATATAACGATTGAATCAATAAAGCGAATTTGAAAACGACGCTAGCCTAGAATTCATTTGCCTATTGGGAGCCACTTAGGTCGCCCTGCAGAAAACTGAGAAGCATATATTTTAATGTCAAAAATCTATTTCAATGGTCTCCTCCGTATATGAAAAAATCACCCCTAAAATATCTTCTGAAATCGTATGCTATAAAAGGCATGAGTACATATCTATATTTCCAGGAAAAAATCGCTACAATCCGCAGATAGATAGAAAAAGGTCGTTATTTCAACAGGGATTCGTAGTTTAAATGCTAAAATTAAGTAGATTAGGGACTCACTTTATAGTACAAAATGACAAGCAGATTATCACAGGAAAAGGAAATTTAATAAAATATGTATACATTGGACGACTTTAGTTACCTTTCGAATTCACTGACATCAGAAGCTGCCTTTTTAATTCGCTCAAGACAATTTTCTTCAACCTTGGCCTCCATTTCGCTGCCAATTTCTGGTCAAAATTACTGAGGTAGCTCCATAACATAACTTGATCTACTCACCTAGTATTCCTTGATGTAAAAATGCCTTGGTAATGTCAATGGGAGACGGTGGAACAAGCAGAACTCTATTTTTAATACGATTTGATGGAGGAACCCACAGGTCATTTGCTGGCCCCTTAAGAGGATCCGTAATACCCATCAGTTCTTTTGATAGTTGATTCATATTGCTGATCACAATTTGTCCCAAGGAATCACCAAGATTGTGATATAATTCCGATTGCCTTGGCACTTCTTTGTTGCTTAGAAGTTCCTCACGCCTTTTCAGAGCGGCTCGAACAGCGTCAATGTCTTGAAGACAAGATAACTCCATATTGATGATACGACTTGAAATCAAAGTACACAATAGCCAGAAAACCCCAAAAACTCAATTTGAACTCGCAAAAATTAATACGCATTAATAAAGTTGAAATATCTGTCAAAGCTCACTTGGTGTCCATTTGCAATATCAAAATGACTAATTATAATAGCCTAAGATCCCACAGCTCATTTCTGCAGGTACATACATATATGAGTATATTTACCAGCAAAACCAAGTTCAAACGAATGCTGATCGCACGGGCGTTGTGCGACGAAGATAGAGTGGTGGAGAGTGATAGTGGGGGGTACTAAAAAATAAAACACATTTATCATAGAGCAGCAAGAGTTACTTGAGGAGTTCCTGTGAAAAATTATTTGCAATCATAATTAATTGATTATGTTTTAATTAATTTCCAACTATGTATATCTTTCCCAATTACTCGTAAATTTGAGTTTTTTGAAAAGAAAATGATGCCAAGAATTTGAAAATTAACGGTTTTCAGTTCTAAGTTGGCAGCAACTACGAAGTTACCACGTGCAATCAGGAAAATTTTTGTTGATAATTTGCACTAATTGGTTTTTTTTTAAATTTATTTTGCTGAAATCAACCTTGATTCGAGATACTTGAATAGATAGTTATTCAGAGTTTTTTTTAATGCTTCGATTTTTTTTTTATCTTTGGGAGCTGATCACGGATTGGACTAGATATTCATGAAAGGATTAATTCACATTATTTTGCGTGTCCCTTATACCTACATATAGTATGTATTGTATGGGTGGTACACTTGAAAAATAAAACGACGAAATGTGAATGCAGATAACATGAGCGTTGTGCGAGGAAGAAAGAGTGGTAGGAAATGGAGGTACTTAAAAAAGAAATTGTCAATAATTTTGTTTATTTGGTATCCGCAGGCCAATTCTCTTTTTTCTTTAAAAGCCGTCGGGCCTTGCTTTGTTGTTCATACAAAAAAGCAAGGCCCGACGGCTTTTAAAGAAAAAAAAAGAAATTGTTCTTTTTTCTTGAAAAGCCGTCGTGCCTGGTCTTTTTAACCTTTATATAGGTGCAGGATGGGTTAAACAGGTGGGCCCAATGTTGGGCCAGGTAGAGGGATATTATCTTTTTATCTTTTGGGCTGCTGGATATCCGTTTGTTCTGATTTAACTCATTTCCGTTTTCCTCGGAGGTGTTTGTCGAGTACAAAGAAAATTGCCTCGGACTGTGTAATACGTTGTTCGTTGATATTATTACAGTCTGTTTTTCCGAACCCAAAAATGTTGAAAGATTCAGCGAAATATCATACAACCGATATTTGAATTACTGTTTCATCGTTATTGACTTACAAGAAAATAAATCAGACGAACTAACTACCTCTACGAACGGAATACACCCCAATATAAACTTCACTATAGAAAAAGAAATAAACGGAAAACTCAACTAAATGGACATAACCGTGACACGGGAATATACACCATTAGACTACAAAACATACGAAAAACCAACCATAACTGATCATACCATACACGTAACATTTAACCACCCCGCACCACCTAAACTAGCAGCATACAGATCAATGGTGCAGAGACTTCGTATGATTCGTTTTAACTACTCCAACGAACTAAACAACTTTTACAAAATAGGTAGTAATAATGGATACAAACAATGTGCCATAGACAAACTTATCACACGGTACTTATCAAAACAGGAACGCCAACTGACTAAAATGCACAAGGATGACCAACAGTGAATTTCGTTAACATACATAGGCAAACAGACATACTTGTACAAACTATCAAACTTCCTCAAGAAATGCAAATTACAAACTGCATTCAAAACTACCAACATTGGAAACAAAGTGAAACCAAAACTGAATGACACGTTAATATACTATACGAGAATAGCGGCATATACAAACTGACATGCAAGAACTGCGAAGCATGCGGCGCGTTTGTTGAGGCAGGAAATCAAGCCACCTGACACGGAGGGCATCGTTGTTAACCCGTGAGCCAGCGAGGGAACGCATATGTCATAGGAGCTACGAAGGTCTCCTGTCGCCGAGCTCAACGTCTGTTAGCAGCTTGTGTAGCTGCGCATCAGGTGAGTCTGTAAGGTAGATGACGATAGCTGCTTCGTATTGTGCTCCGATGGCTCAGGGATGATGTCCGCTACATCCGTGATGGTTTCATGGTCCAGCGATGATACCGTGAGATGGTACTAGGCTGCGTCCCTTACCACCTTGTGCTCCTCAAATTGTGATTCCATCTGGAAGAACCACAATTCAGGACTAGTTCGCCAGAAGGATGGCAGCCTGCACTGGCTGACTACGTTTACCTCTTGAGCCGGTGGTAAGCTTCCAGCTGGTGTATTTATCTTTTACTCTTTGAAAATGACAGAATTTATTGCTTCCTTTTGTTTACGACGAGGTATGCGGCTACGACGATGACGATGATGCATGATGATGTCGTTGTTGATGATGAATGATGATGTCGTTGTTGTTGATGATGATGATGGTGTTGGTAATGTCGATGACGATGCTGATGATGTTGATGATGATGCTGATGATGTTGTTGCTGCTGCCAAACTTGATGACAATGTTGACTACGAACCAGTAGTGGCGTTTGCCTAGGTTCTCTCATGTATGTGAATTCATGAGAAGTGAGAAGAGTGGCTCAAGCAAATTTCACATTTTCTCTAGGGGATTGCTTGCACCGCTGATATGTAGAATTGGCTGGCAGGCGAAGGTTTCTCGTGAGACGAGGGTCTGTTTGCGCCGTAAAGTGTGCGCTGATGTCGGGACGTGCTGAGTCACCACAGATATATATAAATACATATATATATATATATATATATATATATATATATATATATATATATATATATATATATATATATATGTATGTATATATATATATATATATATATATATATATATATATATATGTATATATATATATATATATATATATATATATATATATATATATATATATATATATATATATATTTGAGTAATTGTGGGATGATTGAAATGCGTTGAATTTTTTCGCATTTCGTTATTGAATTTTGGATGTCTACATCACAATTTAACATAGTTCGCACGCATAGTTGTAATTGATGTACAGTGCAACTGACATCAGTTACATATATCGGCGAGTCTCATTGCTCGTATCATATCCATATCCAGAATCGCGAATGAAACATTTCTCATTTGTTATGCCCCATTCCATTAACATTTCGTTAATTTTTTCAAATAACTTTGAACTGGTCAAAATCTTCATTTATGCGGTGCGCTGTTAAACTTAATAACGATACATTCAAACTTGGATCGCTCCAAATATCGGTTGACATTTTCTCAAATTTTTTCAGCAAAACAATTATCTTTTTTGCTAATCTTGCATATAACTCACTACAAATATAATCGATCAAAAACTGTCTTTTTCTTAACTGAGAATTTGGCGCTATTAACGGCATAAGTCGTCTAAATCCAATGCCTTCCACGAAATTGAAGGGAAGAACTTGCAAAGTAATCATTTAAGAAATCAATCTATCTATTTCAATTGATTGACAATAAGAACCACACCAATTTTTGATTCTTCATCAAAGTATCTTTGAGCATGATTTTTTTTTTCACCTCTTCAAGAGACGTTGAAACCGAAGGCTGTACTGTATTTTTCTTTTCGGTTTCTAATTTATTAAATTCTTCGAATGCAATGGGATGCGCAGACATTAAATAACTTTTTAACGAAGCGGGAATATATCTTCTCACAAAGTTTACACTTTGCCGTATTTACACAAACTTCATTGAAGTAGTTCCAAATAACACTTGATTTTGGCTTCATTGTTCAATTTAAATAAATTTGTCACACATCAAATGAAACACTAACACTAATTACAAACTTGGATAAGTATAAATGAACAAAATAGATAGCACCGTCATATGTAAATGGGAAATAATACAACATGTGAAAGAACAATCCATAGAAAGCACAGCGTACGGGGCTTCCCCGAGCGATAAGCATAAACTTGTTTGTCCGCGCTGACTTCGGCCGCGACCAACGATTATAACTTCCGACTCAAATTTATCGGCACCGGAATCGGAATCGAAAGTGTAAAATCAATCGGAAGTTCCGACCTTTTGGAATCGGAACCGAAGCTCTGTAACATCCTATACATATATATGCATATATATATATATATATATATATATATATATATATATATATATATATATATATATATATATATATATACATATATATATATATATATATATATATATATATTATATATATATATATATATATATATATATATATATATGTATATAGATACATACTCAAAAAAGTCTGCGTACATCTCATTAGTACAAACTGAATTATGTTGGAATCGTATGAATCAATAATGTGATCTTGATTTAAGCGTATCTGAAAGCTCAATTTCAAAGTGCAGTGATGAAAGTTGTTACCACTTTAAGGTAATCTTATGAAGATAAGTGGGCTCATGTATAAATAAGAATGTATGTATATGCATACATATATATATATATATATATATATATATATATATATATATATATATATATATATATATATATATATATACATACATCTATACATACATATATATATATATATATATATATATATATATATATATATATCTATATATATATATATATATATATATATATATATATATATATATATATATATATATATATATCTATATATATATATCTATATATATGTATATATATATATATATATATATATATATATATATATATATATATATATATATATATATATATATATATATATATAACAGGCCAATTGAAAAGTCCCCGGTGTGATACACAGATGGCGGTGCTAGTATTGAATCCATATAATTTTTAGTTAGTACCAAGCTTCAAATGATACGTGTCAAAATTTGACAGTAGTCCGACCATTAGTTTGTGTGATATTGCGTTGTGAGTGTAGCTACTTTTGTTGTTTAAAAAAAATGGAAAAAAAAGAATTTCGTGTGCTGATAAAATATTGCTTTTTGTAGGGGAAAAAACAGTTGAAGCAAAATCTTGGCTTGATGAAGAGTTTCCGGGGTCTGCACCTGGAAAATCAACCATCATTGGTATGCTAAGTTTAAACGTGGTGAAATGAGCACCGAAGACGGTGAATGCAGTGGCCGCCCAAAAGAGGCTGTCACCGACGAAAGCATCAAAAAAGTTCACAAAGTAATTCTGAATAACCGCAAAGTGAAGCTGATCGAGATAGCAGACATTGTGAAGATATCATCTGAACGTTTACATCATATTATTCACGAATATTTGAACATGAGAAAGCTGTGTGCAAAATGGGTGCCGCGCGAGCTCACAATCGATCAAAAGCAACAACGGGTTAATGATTCTGAGCAGTGATTAAGCGCAATAAACCTGAATTTTCGCGTCGATATGTGACAATGGATGAAACATGGCTCAATCATTTCACTCCGGAGTCCAGTCGACAGTCAGCTGAGTCGACTGCACACGGTGAACCGAATCCAAAGTGAGGAAAAACACAACAGTCAGCTGGCAAGGTTATGGCATCAGTATTCTGGGATGCGAAAGGTATTCATCGATTAGCTCCAAAAGGGCCCAACCATCAACAGCGATTATTATATAGCGTTCTTGGATCGTTTAAAGGATGAAATCGTTAAAAATGGCCCCATTTGACCGGAGACTTTTCAGTTGGCCTGTTGTACATCTATATCTATATATAAATATATAAATATATATATATATATATATATATATATATATATATATATATATATATGTATATATATATATATATATATATATATATATGTATATATATATATATATATATATATATATATATATATATATATATATATATATATATATATATATATATATATATATATATATATATATATATATATATATATATGTATACAGGATCCGTGGGATGACACATAGATGGTGTTATTAGAATTTTCTCCGTATGATTTTTTATTAGTACTAACCTTGAAACGATACGTGCTTAATATTGACAGCAATCGGACTATTGATTCGTGAGTTATAGCATTTTGTGCGAAGCAACTTTTTTTATTAAAAAAATGGAGAAAGGTGAATTCGATTTTTGATAAAGCATCGCTTTTTGATGAAAAAAATACAGTGGAAACCAAACAATGGCTTGATAAACATTATCCGGACTCTGCTCCATCGAGACAAATGGTAGAGGCGTGGATTACTGAATTTAAACGTGGCCGTACCAGCACAAATGATGAAGAGCGCAGTGGACGCCCAAATGAGCCTGTTATTCCACAAATTGGTTATGAACGATCGTAAATTGAAGGTGCTGACATTGTAAAGATATCAGACGGTAATGTTTGTACCATTACACTAACATTTGGGTATGCGAAAGCTCTGTGCAAAGTGGGTGCCACGTGAGCTCTGTGCAAAGTGGATGCCGCGTGAGCTCACAACGCATTGATGCTTCAGAGGAGTGTTTGGCGCTGTTAAAATGCAATGAAATCGATTTCTATCGTCGCTATGTGATATTGGATGAAACATGGCTTCACTACTACACACCAAAATCCAAAAGACAGTCAGCTGAGTGGGCAGCAGTCAACGAACCGAATCTAAAGCGAGCAAAGACGCAACAGTTGGCCAGTAAGGTGATGTCGTCTGTATTTTAGGATGCGAACGGAAGAATATTCATCGACTATCTCAAAAAAAGGAACCAACATCAACAGCAACTATTACTGTGCACTATTGGATCGATTGAAGACTAAAATCACAAAGAAAGGGCCGTATTTGCAAAAGAAAAAAGCGTTGTTTCACAAAAACAATGCACCGTGTCACAATCCGATAAAAACGATGGCAAAATTGAATGAATTTGGCTTCGAATTGCTTACCCACCCACTGTATTCTCCAGATTTAGCCCCCAGTGACTTTTTCTGTTTTCAGATCTCTAGAGAATGCTTGCTGGAAAGAAATTTAAGTCCAATGATGGAGTTATTACTGAAACTGAGGCCTATTTTGATGAGAAAGAGAAGTCGTACTTATATATATATATATATATATATATATAAATATATATATATATATATATATATATATTTATATATATATATATATATATATATCTATATATAAATATATATATATATATATATATATATATATATATATATATATATATTTATATATAGATATATATATATATATATATATATATATATATATATTATATATATATATATATATATATATATATATATATATATATATATATATATATATATATATATATATATATATATATATATATATATATATATATATATATATATATATATATATATATAATATACATATTTATACAGGGTGTCTCAGAAGTCGATCTCAAACCTTTACTCCGGTTTGAAGTCTACTTCTGAGACACTCTGTATATGTATATAGCATAGATGTCAGATAGAATAGATACGAAATGCATCGAAAGAATTGAAGCACTTTATCATGTAGCGTGAAGTTGGCGCGTTATTAGCTGTTGATTCGAATTTCAAATAAATTTGACGTGACGTCTCCCACTAATTTTCGCATCTTGAACCAAATCAATTTTCTGTGCGGGTATTCTAACGTTAATTATATAAAAGATTGAACATGAGTTACCCTACGAAGAATACGTCCCTGATATGCTTCCTAGAGCTGTTTTTGCATTCCCACACACGTCACTACATTTTTCATTTTTCGACACAAAAACAGTTTGATTAATTATCACACTTGCAACGCTTTTGTACTAGATTCAACACGGTTTATCTTAAAAAAATTGGTTTGTGTACAATTTCAATTTCAACTTGATTAGACGTTTCCCATCAATGTTGAATTTCCACAAATCATATATATATATATATATATATATATATATATATATATATATATATATATATATATATATACATATATATATATATATATATATATATATATATATAATATATATATATATATATATATATATATATATATATATATATATATATATATACATACTCAAAAAAGTCTGCGTACATCTCATTAGTACAAACTGAATTATGTTGGAATCGTATGAATCAATAATGTGATCTTGATTTAATCATTTCGATAAAAGAGCCTAAACTGCAAGAAATGTATTGAAGCAGGTTTGTTTAAAAAATTCCCAAAATTATCGAACATACATGTAGTAATTTCAATACTTGCAAGTCTGTGAGCAGCCCCAAAAAAGTCTGCGTACACATCACAAAATTTGGGGATTCCCCGAAATGTGCAATGTTGATGCCTTCATTTTTACATTGTTCTGCGTGACAGTACTTCATTGGAAAATTGTCTGTGTGTTTTGCATGAATAAAAGACTATTCTTTAATATGGAAATAAAAAATAAGGAAATCAGTGTTAGCGAGCGTAAAGTCATAGTAAAATTGCGTGAAAACGGGAAAAGTTTTCGCGAAATTGCCAAATTAGTTGGGAGAACCCATTCCTCGGTCCAAAGGGTTGTTGCTAATTACAAAGAAAGCGGTTTGATTATTTCACGGCATCGATCAGGACGCCCTCCCAAATTTACAGCACGTGAACGTAGGAGTATTATTAATGCTGTGAAACAAAATCCCCGATTAACCGCGTTCCAAATTGCGCAGGATATAAGAAAAAAATACAATAAAACAATAAGCGATGAAACAGTGCGCATAATTCTCAGAAAAGGCGGGGTTACCATGGTCGAGTCGCGCGTAAAAAGCCGTTCATATCGGAACGGAATCGCCGAAAGAGAGTGGAATTCGCCAAAAATTATGTAAATATGCGAAAAGAATTTTGGGAAAGCGTTCTTTTTTCGGACGAAAGTAAGTTTTGTATATTTGGGATAAAAGGACGCAAATTAGTATGGAGTAAACGCTCGACAGAATTCAATAAAGAAAATTTGATTCCCACTGTAAAGCATGGTGGCGGCGGTGTGATGGTTTGGGGGTGTATGGCAGCCAGTGGAGTGGGGCAACTCGTTTTCATAGAATCTACAATGGATAAATACGGGTACCTTAATATTTAAAAAATAATATTAAGCAAAGTGCCGAGAAATTGCGGCTGGGGAACGCATTCTTCTTTCAGCACGATAATGACCCCAAACATACAGCTGAAATAAATAGGCTTTGGTTGGCCTACAACGTCTCAAAACTCTTAGGTACACCTCCTCAATCACCAGATTTAAACCCAATTGAGCATTTGTGGGATTTACTTGGAAGAAAAATTCGAGAGCATGACATAACTAGCAAAGAGTCATTAAAAAATGTTATTTTGAACGAGTGGAACAAAATAACGGCCGAAGAAACACAAAATTTGTTCAATCCATGCAAAATAGGCTAATGGAAGTCATTTATAGGAAAGGCTTTGCTACTAGATATTAAGGTTCAAAATCTGAAAGCTAATATAGTGGTTTTCAAATAAAATGAATAAATTTTTTCAGGTGTACGCAGACTTTTTTGGATGGATTTTCGTGACTTTTTGGAAGAAACTTTTTTATTTTGGTTATTCTAAACAGCGAACGAGTGATCAGTTACATATTTATGCACCATATAGTTTAATGAATATAATAAAGAAAAGATTTTAAGTTATAAACAAATGGCAAAGGTTTTTATATTAATATATTAGCTACGACCAGCAAGTGTACGCAGACTTTTTTGAGTATGTATATATATATATATATATATATATATATATATATATATATATATATATAGGGTTATCCATTTTACGCTTGGGAAAGTAAAGCTAAAGAAAACAAATAAAATATTCTAAACAAAACACATAAGTATTCAGAAATTTTTATTCAATATAAAGATTGAACCTTGTCATTATACGTGAAACACAACATTATTCAAATGTCCTCCACGGGACCTGTTACAGGCCTCAATCCTTTTGAGGTAATTTTCAATGACTTTTCAGCACATTTCCGGCAATATCTCGGCCATAACTTCACGAATATTGGTTTTCAATTGCTCAAGATTTTGAGGATTGTTCGCGTAAACAAGATCTTTCGCATAGCCCCATAAAAAGAAATCCAAAGGTGTTAGGTCGCAGGATCCTGCGGGCCAATTGACATCACTCAATCTCGAAAGTACGCATCATGGAAATTTCTCTTGCGAAAGTGCTCGATTAGCCTCTGTTGTGTGGCTTGTGGCTCCGTCCTGTTGGAACCACATGTTCTCCAGGTCATAACCTTCAATTTTTCTCCAAATCGGTTAACATTCGTCCATAGCGGTCAGAATTGACTGTAATGGCTCTTCCTTAATCGTTTTCAAAAAAATACGGGCCGATAACACCACCAGACCATAATGCACACCAAACGGTCACTTTTTCCAGATGCAAAGGCCTTTCTATGATCACCTGAGGATTTTGAGAGCCCCATACGCGGCAATTCTGTTTATTTACGTAACCACTGAGCGAAAAATGAGCCTCATCACTGAAGAAAATGTTGCTCGAAAAATCGTTATCAATGGCTTGTTGTTCAATCACCCAATTCACACACATTCTGCGTTGTGTTTGGTCTTGAGGCTTAAGTTCTTGAGTGAGTTGGATTTTGTAGGGATGAAGATGCAAATCCGATTGCAAAATCCGCCAACAATGAGCCGCAAGACAAGCCCAAATGTTGAGCACGTCGAGGAATCAACAAATTCGGGTCTTCCTCCACACTTTGAGCAACGACAGCGATATTTTCAGCAGAACGAATGTTGCGATGATGCACAGGCCTTGCAATATCAATAACCGATGTAGTCTCTTCAAATTTTCTCACTGTGTTCGAAATTGTTTGCTGTGTAGGTCGATTATGTCGACCGTAATCGGCTCGTAAATCCCTACATGTTGATACTGTAGAATAACCATTTTCATAATAAAACTTAATAATTTAAACGCGTTCTTCGACTGTTAATCGATCCATATTTCTAAATGGCAAACCTTCAACTAAAAAAACACGTTTTGGATGACATTTCATTCTGACAGATGTCAAATGGCAGGGTTTTACTTTCCTACCACGAAATGGATAACCCATATAGATATGTATATAATTACATATATATCTATATGTATATATATAAATATGTATATATATATACACATACATATAGTTACATGTCCATACAATTCTGCGAACTACTGTCGCAATTGTTGTCAAAACCTTATGACCAGCATTGAATGAAAAGAAGCAACGAATGACGTCAAAACCATGTACTCGAAAGCGCAAGAATGGACCAAGTAGATCCATGATCAATATCTGAAAGTAAATAAGTGACG
>OZ017742.1:167084893-167239893 GCA_963969285.1 Odontomyia ornata
TTGCATTTTAACAGCACCAAACACTCCTCTGAAGCATCAATGCGTTGTGAGCTCACGTGGCACCCACTTTGCACAGAGCTTTCGCATACCCAAATGTTAGTGTAATGGTACAAACACTACCGTCTGATATCTTTACAATGTCAGCACCTTCAACTTACGATCGTTCATAACCAATTTGTGGAATAACAGGCTCATTTGGGCGTCCACTGCGCTCTTCATCATTTGTGCTGGTACGGCCACGTTTAAATTCAGTAATCCACGCCTCTACCATTTGTCTCGATGGAGCAGAGTCCGGATAATGTTTATCAAGCCATTGTTTGGTTTCCACTGTATTTTTTTCATCAAAAAGCGATGCTTTATCAAAAATCGAATTCACTTTTTTCCATTTTTTCAATAAAAAAAGTTGCTTCGCACAAAATGCTATAACTCACGAATCAATAGTCCGATTGCTGTCAAATTTAAGCACGTATCGTTTTTAGGTTAGTACTAATAAAAAATCATACGGAAAAAATTCTAGTAACACCATCTATGAGTCATCCCACGGATCCTGTATACATATATATATATATATATATATATATATATATATATATATATATATATATATATATATATATATATATATATAGATATATATATATATATATATATATATATATATATATATATATATATATATATATATATATATACTTATATATTTATACATTTATATATAGATATAGATGTACAACAGGCCAACTGAAAAGTCTCCGGTCAAATGGGGCCATTTGTTAACGATTTCATCCTTTAAACGATCCAAGAACGCTATATAATAATCGCTGTTGATGGTTGGGCCCTTTTGGAGCTAATCGATGAATACCTTTCGCATCCCAGAATACTGATGCCATAACCTTGCCAGCTGACTGTTGTGTTTTTCCTCACTTTGGATTCGGTTCACCGTGTGCAGTCCACTCAGCTGACTGTCGACTGGACTCCGGAGTGAAATGATTGAGCCATGTTTCATCCATTGTCACATATCGACGCGAAAATTCAGGTTTATTGCGCTTAATCACTGCTCAGAATCAATAACCCGTTGTTGCTTTTGATCGATTGTGAGCTCGCGCAGCACCCATTTTGTACACAGCTTTCTCATGTACAAATATTCGTAAATGATATGATGTAAACGTTCAGATGATATCTTCACAATGTCTGCTATCTCGATCAGCTTCACTTTGCGGTTATTCAGAATTACTTTGTGAACTTTTTTGATGCTTTCGTCGGTGACAGGCTCTTTTGGGCGGCCACTGCATTCGCCGTCTTCGGTGCTCATTTCACCACGTTTAAACTTAGCATACCAATGATGGTTCATTTTCCAGGTGCAGACCCCGGAAACTCTTCATCAAGCCAAGATTTTGCTTCAACTGTTTTTTCCCCTACAAAAAGCAATATTTTATCAGCACACGAAATTCTTTTTTTTTTTTCCATTTTTTTAAACAACAAAAGTAGCTACACTCACAACGCAATATCACACAAACTAATGGTCGGACTACTGTCAAATTTTGACACGTATCGTTTGAAGCTTGGTACTAACTAAAAATTATATGGATTCAATACTAGCACCGCCATCTGTGTATCACACCGGGGACTTTTCAATTGGCCTGTTATATATATATATATATATATATATATATATATATATATATATATATATATATATATATATATATATATATATATTTATATGTATATATATATAAATATATATATATATATATATATATATATATATATATATATATATATACATATATATATATATATATATATATATATATATATATAGATATACATATATATATATATATATATATATATATATATATATATATATATATATATATATATATAGTCAATAACTTTGTTTATTTGATATCCGCAGGCCAATCCTCTTTTTTCTTCAAAAACCGTCGGGCCTTGCTTAGTTGTGTGAGCAGACGCGTTTCGACTACTTTGAGTCATCTTCAGTGTCTAAAGGATGTGTTGAAGGGAGCGACTTTATATAGTCGTAGGATGGGTAATTAGCGAATAGGTAATTAGCGGATGGGTAATTAGTGGATGGGTAATGAGGTCAGGAAGTAAATTACTCAATTATACCAGGTAGGGGGATATTATGTTTTTGTTTTTTTGCTTGTTGGCTGTCCGTTTGTTCTGTTTCATCTCGTTTCCGTTTTCGTCTAAGAGTGTGGTCTAGGACTGAGAAAATTGCGTCGGAATTGGTAACAAGTTGTTCGTTGATAATGTCACCGTCTGTCTTTCTATGTTTATAAATTTCAAGCCTTTCTAGGATGTCAAGTCTCGGTCCTTTGTTTTGTTTGTGTAGCAATTTCATAGAGTTTATCATAGCATCAGGCTCATGTGCGTGGTTTTGTAGGTGCGTCGCATAATTGGAGTCTGCCTTGTTGTATAAGAAAGATCGTAGGTGCTCTTTGTATCTTGTCGTTAGTTTTCGTGTTGTTCTTCCTATATATACCATGTCGCAGTCCTTGCATGTCAGTTTGTATATGCCGCTGCCTTCGTATATCGATGTGTCATTCAGTTTTGGCTTCAGTTTGTTTCCAATGTTGTTGTTCGTTTTGAATGCAGTTTGCAATTTGTATTTCCTAAGGAAGTTCGATAGTTTGTATGTCTCTTTGCCTACGTATGTTAACGATACCCACTGTTGGTCGTTTTTATGAGTTTCCGTCGGTTGGCGTTCCTGTTTTTGTTTGTACTGTGTGACTAGTTTGTCAATGTCGCATTGTTTGTATCCGTTATTATTAGCTATTCTGTAAATGTTGTTTAGTTCGTTGGAATAGTTAGTAGGAGTCATGGGGATGGAGTGAAGCCTCTGCACCATTGATCTGTACGCTGCCAGCTTATGTTGTGCGGGGTGGTTAGATGTTTCATGTATGGTATGATCAGTTGTGGTTGGTTTTCTGTATATTTTGTAGTCCAATCGTGTTTGGTCACGTGTCACAGTTAGGTCCATATAGTTGAGTTGTCCGTTTGTTTCTTTTCCATAGTGAACTTTATATTTGGGTGAATTTCATTCATATAGGCAAGTAGTTCGTCTTGTTTATTTTCTTGTGGGTCAATAACAATGAAACAGTCATCCACATATCGTCTGTAAAATATTACATTGAATCTTTTGACAACTTTGGGTATAAAGACTTCTTCCAAAGATTGTAAGAATATTTCTGACATTATTGAGGACAACACATACATTGCCAAATACGGTCTGGGTATGGGACATCCAATGTCCTCAATAATGTCAGAAATATTCTTACAATCTTTGGAAGAAGTCTTTATACCCAAAGTTGTCAAAAGATTCAATGTAATATTTTACAGACGATATGTGGATGACTGTTTCATTGTTATTGACTCACAAGAAAATAAACAAGACGAACTACTTGCCTATATGAATGAAATTCACCCGAATATAAAGTTCACTATGGAAAAAGAAACAAACGGACAACTCAACTATATGGACCTAACTGTGACACGTGACCAAACACGATTGGACTACAAAATATACAGAAAACCAACCACAACTGATCATACCATACATGAAACATCTAACCACCCCGCACAACATAAGCTAGCAGCGTACAGATCAATGGTGCAGAGGCTTCACTCCATCCCCATGACTCCTACTAACTATTCCAACGAACTAAACAACATTTACAGAATAGCTAATAATAACGGATACAAACAATGCGACATTGACAAACTAGTCACACAGTACAAACAAAAACAGGAACGCCAACCGACGGAAACTCATAAAAACGACCAACAGTGGGTATCGTTAACATACGTAGGCAAAGAGACATACAAACTATCGAACTTCCTTAGGAAATACAAATTGCAAACTGCATTCAAAACGAACAACAACATTGGAAACAAACTGAAGCCAAAACTGAATGACACATCGATATACGAAGGCAGCGGCATATACAAACTGACATGCAAGGACTGCGACATGGTATATATAGGAAGAACAACACGAAAACTAACGACAAGATACAAAGAGCACCTACGATCTTTCTTATACAACAAGGCAGACTCCAATTATGCGACGCACCTACAAAACCACGCACATGAGCCTGATGCTATGATAAACTCTATGAAATTGCTACACAAACAAAACAAAGGACCGAGACTTGACATCCTAGAAAGGCTTGAAATTTATAAACATAGAAAGACAGACGGTGACATTATCAACGAACAACTTGTTACCAATTCCGACGCAATTTTCTCAGTCCTAGACCACACTCTTAGACGAAAACGGAAACGAGATGAAACAGAACAAACGGACAGCCAACAAGCAAAAAAACAAAAACATAATATCCCCCTACCTGGTATAATTGAGTAATTTACTTCCTGACCTCATTACCCATCCACTAATTACCCATCCGCTAATTACCTATTCGCTAATTACCCATCCTACGACTATATAAAGTCGCTCCCTTCAACACATCCTTTAGACACTGAAGATGACTCAAAGTAGTCGAAACGCGTCTGCTCACACAACTAAGCAAGGCCCGACGGTTTTTAAAGAAAAAAAAAAAAAAAAATATATATATATATATATGTATATATATATATATATATATATATATATATATATATATATATATATATATATGTAGATGTATATATATATATATATATACATATATACATATATATATATATATATATATATATATATATATATATATATATATATATATATATATATGTATGCATATACATACATTCTTATTTATACATGAGCCCACTTATTTTCATAGGATTACCTTAAAGTGGTAACAACTTTCATCACTGCACTTTGAAATTGAGCTTTCAGATACGCGTAAAATTGGAGGGATAGTTTCACTCCACTGAAAGATAATTCAAGTTGAAATTTTATGGGTCTAAATTAATTTGCTTGAAGTTTGATTCAGGTACAGAATATCTTTTACTGATATTATATGAAAATGGAATCAATTAGTCAAGCATTATTATAGGAAAACAAGCACTCACCGTCACTGAATCGTTTCGTTGAACCACGTTCTCAATTTCGCACTAAATTTGGCCGGATGCGGGAGATATTTCAATAATGTTATTTTCCGAAAGAAATTTTGGGTCCTGCAAACCAGCACAGGTTTCTATTGAATATACGAGTATGTACAGCAAAAGTACACACGGTTATCAAGCACAAAAATATTCGCGAAATAGCTCACTTAACATACTCGTACCTTGTAATTGGGCAAATACCACTTCAGAGTCCCACTCTCTCAACGTATTCAACAATTCTGTTATTTCTGCGTAATTCTGTCAATTATTTGCACTTCTGTACATTCGATTTTGATTATTCACTTCACAGTTTTGAATATTCACTTTAATGTATTTCACTTCACAGTTTCACTGAATCAAAAGTCAACTACGATCTTCGCTATAAGAAAAGCCATCAAATCCACGGAGCACAAACAAAATAGAGCTCGTTTATGAACGCGAGCGAAATGAAAACAAAGAAAAGATATGATATTGAATATTTCGACGTTATGAAATGCTGTGCATTTCAGAATATGATAACATATTCAAATCTCCCCCAATAATGAACATTTTAATTTCAGTTCAAAAAGGAAATATTTTTGAAGAATTGAACGCTTTTTTTAATGCGACTATTTTCTTGCGTTCAAAACTTTGTTATCGGCCTGAATGTGTGCTCATTTAAGTTGAATCGATTTTAGGCTATTTGATTTTGCATTTTTGAATGCATCGAATGAATGCAGCATGCAATTATTTTGAACACGACTAGTGTTTTCCGTATATATATATATATATATATATATATATATATATATATATATATATATATATATATATATATATATATATATATAGGGTTTTCCATTAGGGACATAATAATTTTGTATCTTTATATGAACGCACCTCGAAAAATCATCTTCAGCGATGAAACTCATTTCAGGCGCAATGACTTTATTGATAAGCAAAATATGCGTTATTGATCAGCAACAAACCCACTTGTGCTTCTTGGGATACCGTTGTATCCGCAAAAATTACTGCTTGGTGCGGTTTTCATGTCAGAGGTGTGATTGGGCCGTATTTTTTCGTGGATGAAAATGGCCGTTATGTTACCGTCAATGGAGAGCACTATCGTGTTATGTTGGAAGATTATTTGTGGCCAGAATTTGATGAACTTGACATCAATGATATGTGGTTTTAGCATGATGGTGTCACTAGCCACACAGCACGCCTCACAATCGATTTATTGAAAGGCAAATTTGGTGAACGTGTTATCTCGAGAAATGGTTGAGTCGAACGCGAAATTGCCAACGTTCCGGTAGAAAAGTGCGCCAGAGTGGTGAAAAATTGGGTCCAAAAAATCCACCTCTGTAAACGGGCTCGTGGTGGCCATATAAACGAAATCGAATTTCATTTATAAAATGTGGTGCTTTCACTACGCCCACAATAAATTGTAACTCAAAATCTCATATATATATATCTGTGCTTTGTCAATAGATAAAATTGTTATGTCCTTAATGGAAAACCCTTTATAGCGTATATACGAGCATATATATATATATATATATATATATATATATATATATATATATATATATATATATATATATAGTATATATATACTATATATATTTTCTATCATTTATATTACTCTACGAGAAGAGAGATTCTCGTGTAGTATGAGGAGAGGGGTTCTCGTGTAGTAGCATAAAAGCTTGTTAATTTTACATTTTATGGTTAATTATTGTAAATTTTTTTTATTTTAAAAATTAACAAACAGAAAGTTTAAAAATCATTCGTGAAGTGGAATTAGAGAGAACAAATAAGGGCAACCGAAATAATATCGCGGATAATGAATTCTTAAATGGCCACAAAAACTTCGAAGGAAAAATGTGGTAAATGTAGGAAACCTGCAGAAGATGTGCACTCAGGGATAGGCTGTGGTAGGATATGTTTCAAGTGGTTTCACTTGAAATGTATAAAGATGTCGGAATAGAGATTTAAGACCATCAAGGAGATATCAGATAATGTTATATGGATGTGTCCCACGTGTAAGCTGTTACATCAAAAATCTAAGGAGGAACAACTTTTTCTGTTAATGAAAGATTTGGAAAGTAATATTAAAGAATTAAAGACGAATGTCAGTTCTTTAATTGATAAGACGGCAACTACGCACAAACCAACTTATGCACAGGTCACAGAAAGGGATCATAATCAAGCCAAAAAAGCATAGATCATCAGATAAAACGCTTGCCAATTTTAAGTCTAGGATAAGACTGTCGAATTGTAAGATTCCTCTTCAACTGCTACGGCCTATTCGCAATGGTGGGGCGATTATTAAAGCAACGACCAACGCCAACGCGTCTGAGCTAAACTGATTAACCATGGATACCATGCAGGATGAGTGCGACATTACCGAGACAAAAATGCGTCAACTTAAACTGATTATAAATGGGCTGGATAATCAATTCACAAATGAGGAACTACAAAATTATAAACCCTGAATTTGGAAAAAGAGAAAAAATGGAGCTCATTCAAGCCAGATAGACAAAAAACGAAAAATGGTTACACATTATTGAGGTAAATGGAAGCATATATAAAAGATTAGCTAACAAATACGTCAGAATTCATTATGGAACATATTTTGTCAAGGAAGACTTTAAGATTACGAGATGCTTTAAGTGCCAAAAATATAACTATAAGACGTCAAAATGCGAAGGAGAACAAATTCGTGTGAAATGTCGAGGAAAGCATGAGCTCAAGGAATGCAAAAGTACACATGAGAAGTGTTGCAACTGTATGGGTAATAATAAGAATACTCATGGGAGTGCCCAGTGTATCAAAGAAGGATTGTAATTGCTTGGAGGAGTACTGACTACAATTTTGATGATGATTGTTAATCCCAAAATTCAATCAAGCGACAAATTAACTATCTTTTATGCCAATATAAGAAGCTTGCGACACAAGCTGAGTGATATTCAAATTTATTTGCAGCAAAATTCCGAAACGGATCTGATTATACTAAACCAAGTATGGATCTATTATGAAGAAGCAAAGCATTACAATATTCCGGGATATAGCTCAGTTTTCTCCAGCAGGCCCGGAAGAGGAGGAGGTACAGCAATTTATATAAAAAATGCAATTAATTTCGTGACAACGAGAGTAACATCTGACATATATAATATAATAATAATTGAAATAACCTGCGTAGGTAAAAAATTAAAAATTGTTACTTACTATAATCCCAATCGTCTTAATGCGCAGGACTTCTGCTCAGTAATAGATGCAATATACTCTACTGAAAAAATCTAATCACAGTTGCTTACACAAACATAGACCTAATTGCAGAATCTCCAGAATCGAGAATGTACAAGGATACCCCGGAAACAAACGGAGCTGTCATTGTCAATAAGGACAAAATTACTCTCCCGACTTCAAATACCTGCCTAGATCACATAGCAACAAATGATAAAAAAATTACTGAAAACATTAAATTCACTCTTGCAGACTAAACGGAATTAGATCATCGTGTCCTAAAAATTGTCGTCCACGGTCAAAGTCTCAATAAGCAAAAACCTACTCACAAAATATTCAGATATTTATACAAGGAGCTTTTCAAATCGAAATTTCAACAGTTGCCAACAAACCGAAAACCCGAAAACCTTATGGAGCTCAAAAATATGATTACAGACTCCAAGCATGATTCTAGCATTGCGAAAAAAATCAAATTTCGACAACATACGAGTACATGGATAAAAAAGAAAGTTATTGAGGCTAGTATAAACAAAAGGAAGGCTTATAAAACATACAAAAAGAACCCTGAAGATCACGCACTTAAACATCTGTATAACCAAGCCCTAGCCCAGTCATATTAGGTAAAAAAAGGGGTCAACCTCGGAATGAAAGATAATAAGCTGCAAATTGGTATGAACCTTTTTTTTGTCATTCTAAATGTTGTCTCAAAAGTCACAATCGTTATCGTGTCCGCGTCTCAAGATATTCAAGGTCAAAGGTCACAAAAATCGGTTTTTCGCGAATATCTGGCTTCCTATCGGTTAAATGAGATTTGCATTTATTATAAAAGTTGTAGGCTATAAAATTCCCTACAACTTTTGTTTAAACTTTTTTTTCATACGACCAACCGTTTTGAAGGTAGAGCGCGAAGAGTGCACATCGTACAGTCATATACGGCCTAATGCAAGGTCAAGCGTGAGTTATGGTTATCAGTACGTTATAAAGTCAATTATTTACTTGGAAATTATAATTATTAAACAATGCCTATTATTTATGTACTAACTATTAATTATTTATATTTAATTAAAGTAAGTAACTTGATTATTTATATATAATTATTCATATTTAACTATTTAAGTATAAAATATTATTAATTCTGGATTATATATTTTAGTTTTATTTTAAGTTAACACGACATTATATATCTTTTCTTTAAAACGCGTAAATTTCTCAATACTTATATACCTGGAAATACTTGTCCCTACCCTATGCCCTTTTCTATTCATTGCCGGGACAGATGTTCTATAGTATTCAAGGCCACTCTCTCCACTTTGTATGAGTCAAGATTATTCGTTAGTTTGAAATTGTACCGTTGCAACTACGGACAACTGTCAACACTTCCACCAACAAGTGTAGCAGCTCATCAACACATAAAACGTGTCTACTACCAGATTCAAACGTGGTTAGGGAAGGACTTAGAACCTAAAGAATGGGGCTGGATGCTTGAAAATGAAATCCTGGAGCCCATACGAACGTTATTACCTCCAGCACCAGCCGAACTACTAAACGTAATATTTTGCAATTGCAAAAATGGTTGTGGTTCCCGCTGTGGATGCAGAAAATCAGGGCTACAATGTTCTTTAGCTTGCGGCCAGTGCAACGGACAAGCTTGCCTCAACGCTTCACTGTATCCAAGTAATCCCGATGAAGAAAATACATATGATCCCGATATTCTGGAAGGTTTGGAGATGAACATGACAGATAATGAGGATGATGACAATGAATCGAACATTTTTGAGCGACAAGAAGAAGAAGACGACGAACAAGAAGAAGATAATTAGCTTCCATTTCCAATTTCATTACAATTAAAATCAACAAAGATACTTTTGATATTTGAACTCACATTTTGATAAATGTATATTATGCCGTATTTAATAATAAATAAAAATATGTGTAAAATATATACTCTTACTATCATTTTAACTTAAAATAAAACTAAAATATATAATCCAGAATTAATAATATTTTATACTTAAATAGTTAAATATGAATAATTATATATAAATAATCAAGTTACTTACTTTAATTAAATATAAATAATTAATAGTTAGTACATAAATAATAGGCATTGTTTAATAATTATAATTTCCAAGTAAATAATTGACTTTATAACGTACTGATAACCATAACTCACGCTTGACCTTGCATTAGGCCGTATATGACTGTACGATGTGCACTCTTCGCGCTCTACCTTCAAAACGGTTGGTCGTATGAAAAAAAAGTTTAAACAAAAGTTGTAGGGAATTTTATAGCCTACAACTTTTATAATAAATGCAAATCTCATTTAACCGATAGGAAGCCAGATATTCGCGAAAAACCGATTTTTGTGACCTTTGACCTTGAATATCTTGAGACGCGGACACGATAACGATTGTGACTTTTGAGACAACATTTAGAATGACAAAACAAAGGTTCATACCAATTTGCAGCTTATTATCTTTCATTCCGAGGTGAAAGCCCTAATATGACTGGGCTAAAAGAATCAAAACGTCTCATAAAAGAAGCTAAATTTTCATGTTACTCCAGAAGACTTGAAACAGCGGCAGACAACTCACACGGAATATTGAAAATAATAAATGAAGTAAAAGATAATTCACCACCCTGGATCATGACATCAAATGCTGAATTTTTCAGCATGGACTCTAACATTGCAGCACGACCATGTGGAACAGCAAAATCGCTAAATCACTACAAGGGAGCTTGGTGAAAAGTCAACTAGCGATTTCAATATCATAAATAGCCCATCTAAATCCATCTTTTACATTCATCAAACGACTAAAAGAGAAGTATTAAATACAATCGAAAATTTGAAGAAAAATGCAGCACCAGGTATTGACAACATCGCACACATGAAATTATTCTAGTCAAAGAGGAGATAGCTGAACCACTGGCAAATTTTATAAACGAGCATATTAGAAATGGAACATTTCCGGATGAAGAGAAACTGGCAAGAATAATTCCAATATTCAAAGGAGGAGATCATTTGGACCCGAATAATTACCATCATTAATCTGAAGCAGTTTGGCTTTCAAAAGAACAAGAGTACTTTCAATGCGTTACTTTCTGTCTCTCGTTTCATCAATGAAAGTCTTGATAAAGGAGGTTATGTTATTGAAATTTTTGTGGACTTGAAGAAAGCTTTTGATACGGTTGATCATGATCTGTTACTTCAAAATCTTGAATCGTGTGGTATACAAGGAAAACCAAAACAGCTTTTTAAAAGTTATTTAGAAGGAAGATTCCAAAGAACAACAGTTAATAATGTCTTGAGCAATCTAGCACCAATGAAATCGGGGGTTCCTCAAGGATCTATACTTGGACCAACCTTGTTTTTGCTATACACCAATAATTTGAATAGTTGTAAACTGAAAGCTCACCACACATTATATGCTGATGATACTGTACTTCTTTATTCAGGACATGATAAAGTTGCCATGGAGAATATCGTCAACGAGGATCTAAATAAATATCACTCATGGCTTATTGAAAACAAGCTAGCATTGAATACTACAAAGACAAAATACATGATTTTTAAACAGAAGAATAAGGAAGACATTGAAGTTGATCTAAAAATTAACGGCAAAAATTTGCAAAGAATGTTTGAAATTAAATATCTCGGTCTTACCATAGATCATCGTTTGACATGGTTGCCACACATAAATAATTTGAGGAGACAACTAGCACCAATGATAGGAATGTTGAGAAGATATGGAGGTTTTCCAATGCATATAAAGAAACTTGTATTAAATGTATTTGTACTAACAAAGCTACATTATGCGGTGGTCATTTGGGGTCAATCGTCAAAGCAAAACCTTAATATTACATACAGAATACGAACAAAGGCCTATAAAAATATTCTCCACCTTCCGATTCTCACTCCAACAAGACTAGTGTATGAACGGTCCAATGCACTCACCTTCAGTCAAATCATTACTATGGAGAAAGCTAAGTTTATCTTCAAATGTCTAATTTCCAGCGAATCGGATCGACGCCCCTTTCTAAAAGTATCACAAATAAATCCATATAATTCAAGAAATGCCAACAATTTTGTAATACTTTACGCTAGAACTGATCGACTAAAGAACGATGCAACAAATGATGCTCTGCGTATATACAACAATCTTCCACAAACAGTGAAAAACGTAAACTCATTATTGGTTTTTAAGAAAAGACTTAAGGAATATCTAATAAATTCAAATTAATGATAAGTCTGGAGGATTGAAAACGCAGTATCTTAGGGCATTTTAGACTCTAACGTCGAGATACTTAAAGACAGCTTGTTTTTATAAACTCAGAGTTTTTTTATATCACGAATCGGACTAAACTAGCGGGAAAGGAGTACTTCACAGCATTTAGTGTGCCCCTTATACCGATGTTTTAGCAATGCCTGGAGGCACACGTAGGAATTGACGACGTGTGAAGTGCAGATCGCACGAGCGTTATGCGACGATGAAAGAGTGATGGAGAGAGTGGTAGGGAATGGAAGTATTTAAAATAAAAAAAAAAAAAAAAAATATATATATATATATATATATATATATATATATATATATATATATATATATATATATATATATATATATATATATATATATATATATATATATATATATATATGCTCAAAGAATCAGAGCTATGTGGAGAAAATCTAGGAAAAAAATATGACTAAGTTGGTTAAAACTCTTAAAAATGGAAATAAAATTCTGAGTATGTTGCAGACGAAATATCGCACTGCCTTAAGGTAAAAGAATAAAAGAGAAAGGAAATTTACTTTTCTACAAACTTGTTTTCAACAAATTTTCCTTGAAATGGAAGACAAAAAAGTTAGGAGGGCAAAATTCAAAGGAAATGGGAGGAATCCCAAAATTTTCAATTTTCACTGGCTCCTATCTCAAAGACGGATAGCGCGTAGGCTCAGAACTGAGATATTTTTCCGGACGGAACTCAGCTTTAATTTTGAGCTCAACAAATTTTTCGATACGACATACCGTTTCCGAAATATGTGTCAAAAACTGGGAAAAAGGACCTTTCTGGCTCCTCCACCCACCGTGGCACCGGAAAATGAGAGGAATATTAGGCGTTACTCAGGAGACCTCCCCCAATATATTCCTGAAACATTTGAAACTACATGATTTTTTACAGTAAAACCACCATATTTGGTCTAATTTTACCGGACTACAAGTGTGATGAGGGAACACAAATAGGGAAATTTTAAAGTGCTTATAATACGAATATGACTACCTACATAAAAACTCGGTATAATTCATTGATTAAGCATTTATAGTGCAAGTTTGTTTCACCTGAGAGTGAAATGAAAGAGGATTGAGCGGCTCATTTATGTTAATTATGAATGAAGCTGTAAGAATGTCAAAAAGACTCAATTCTAAGACAAATACAATAGAAGAAATATTCACTCAAAATTTGCCTTTCAACTAGCCCGCATCCTCTTCGAAAGCCCATCGAATACATTCTGCGCGACAACGTGTTAAATGTTTCTGAGTCTTTAGGCACGTGGTGCAATATAATCGGCAATCACACAGTACGAGTAACTGTCAGAAATTAGAATCTTCCTTTGGCGCTCTTTTGCCTTCATTGTCGTGCTGACCAAGGATACCCCCGTCCTTTCAAAACATACCATTGGAGAGATATGAGGGGTAGCGCATAAAAACCCCACTTTGTGTGAGGTCTCGTGAGAGAAGGAGAACGGAATATGGCGGCGTCCGAGCTGAAACCCCCGAGCAAGTAGCTGCGGAAGAAAAGTGTGAAATTCGGTTGATATCAAAAGGATTGCTGTGGGTGTTTCTTTCGGGGGCCTAGGACGTAACTCGTTGCATTTCTTTTCGGCAAAATCGATGTGTGTTTATTGGCGACTTTTGTGCACTCGTTTACTTGATATCCCATTAAAAATTCACGAGAGTCGTTATGTCTACAGTGTTTGGCCTAACCCTTAATGGTTGTTAACGGGAAATCGTTAGTTGTTTCTGAAATATGAAGTTCCGCTTCTGGTGCTATTATTTCTAAAAGTTCGTATCAGTGACCGAGTTTATCGTCTTATTCTGTTTAATGCAGGAAGAATAATGCTGTGTTGTGTGAAAATGCATCCCTTGCCCCCGTAACCGTTTCCCATATTCGTTCTGCCCACACATCTGAATTGGATAAGCTGTAAATAAATCCTTTCAATAAAATCCGTTCCCAATGTGAATGAAAAGGAATTTAATGTTCTTAACGTGGTCCTATGAAATCACGGCACTTTGATTATGTGAGAACTCTAAGGAACTATGAATTTGCCAATGAATAAGAGAAGGGGTGAGAGGTAACGTGAAATAGTGTGGGAGTTGCGCTAAGATTGGAGAAAAGTTAGTGAAGTCAAAGGTATGCGGAGAGGGGATGTCCGAGTTCAGTACATGCGTAAAGGTAAGTGAATATGTGATATTGTTTATCAAAGTACAGTTGATGACAATAAATTTGATTTGCTTTAATTTCTTGAAATAATCATAAGGCAAGTAAATATTTTATAATTTAAGGAGTTCACCTAATTCCATTAATATTTACAAAAATATTTTTCTGTGCACGTTTGTGACCTCGATAAGTAGGTGTTAAGTGAAGAAGATGTGAACAGCCTTTGCTAGTTTAAAAATAACATCACCAAAAATCTTTATGCATAGTTTCTCGAGTGCAATTTATTTAAATCTTTGAATTTATCAGTAACTGTACTGTTAGTATGTGTATGGTAATTATAGTATGTGAGCACCCTTAAAAGTAGAAAATCCATGTTGTTTAGCATGAGACTAATTTCAATTGAACATGTAGGTTCTTCTTTGATATTAAATAAAATCTGATAAACAAGACGCTTTTGTTAAACAAGATTTCATTTAACAAACTACGTTCAGAAAAGCTCCTTCCTCAGTAAATTGTCACATAGGCGTATGTGGGTAGGTAAGTTCTAGAGGCGAACCTATGAACAGAGATGGACAGAACTGGATATATAAATAAAAATTCTTCGTTAATTTTATGACTTTTTTATGTTTGATAGTAAAGTAATTGTTTTTGTTTCTTATATTTTCAATTATGCCTTCAATTATTTCCAATTTAAAACTTAAATAACTTGCAGAAAATAACAAACTTGTGCTAATATCTTTTAAAACCACATGTATCCAGTTTTGTCCACAATAAGTTCCGTTAACTCAACGCCTACTTACTCAAGCCCAGAAAGATAGCAATGAACCTTCATATATGACAGCTCCGTAGGAATCGTCAACAGCTGTTCAATTGGTCTAAAATAACAGGTCAATATTTCTTAAAGCCTGGTACCTATTTTAAAGTCATGCATCCGCTTTTAGACCTGCATGATGGGACGGCCTTTGGCTGAGTCGTTACCATGTTACTCAGGCCTATAAGGAAATCAATTAACATACCTGACGTCACTTCCCGTACCGGAAACAGCTGATCAGTAGCTCTAAATTTCGATAAACAGCTACTTTTGAGTTTGTCAAATATGACATTTCTCCGATGAAATTTAGCCGAAATGATACAAACGGGATCGAAATACATATATTTGTGCGCTAATGTCGTCGACGTCTCATATTTAAAATAAATCATTGACAAAGTACTGATAAAATTTCAAACTACAGTCATATGTACTGTCAAAAATCTTTAGAAAATTTGTTTGATGTAAATAGCACTAGATATCGCTGATTAGGCTACTCGAACAGGTTAGTTCGCGATGTGACCCGGTGCTTCCGTTTTCGGGCCTGAGTAAGAAGGCAACGGCTGAGTGCAATACTATTAACAGTTGTACTTGGTTTTCGTGGCGCTTCTTTTGGTATTTTCCTTATTTCTACGGTATGTGTTAGCCTTATTCGAGTATTCAAGTGAACTCAGTTAGTGTGAAATATCAGTTTGAGATATCTACCAAAAACAAATCAAAATGGAAAAAGATGTAGTTATTCTTGCCAAGAAATAACAGCAAAACTTAAAACATGCCCCTGAATAGTAAGTTTGGCGAGAAAAGAACAAAATTTCAATGCATCTAGGAATTTTGATATTACCTTGGTGGAACGATTGATGGTGACAAAATGAAGCGAAAACACCTAAAGTAGTTGAAGAGTGACTAAATAACATGTTGAAGTTGCAGGAGAGTGATCCTGCCCGATAGGTTTTGTGAACCAATTAGGAACTCGAGCAACGTTTTATGAATATCAAAACTTGATTCATTTACAAATTCCATAAATTAAGTTCTAAAAATTAAAATATGGCTATTATGTATTTAAATTTGCCGCCATTTTGTTTTCAGTGCATTGGCCTCATTGTTTGAGTGGTTATGATAACATATCAATGTTACAAAGCATTTCTAAAATGTTCATCCAAATTCCTACACAACTCTTGATTCTAGGTTTTCCGCAAACGTGCACCTCCACAGTATCACGTGTTGATGTTGTAATATTTAAACATTTAACCAGCTGTAACTTAGCTGTTTATGGCTCGATTGTTCTGATATTTTCTGAAAACTAACACGTACTTTTACGAAACGTAAGTTCGAGTTAGGGTATGTCAAGTTTTGGGTACTGACTTTTTTCCTTGATGTCAGATTTTTTGGTTCAAAAATGTCCGGTTGCGTAGGGGGTATAAATTTTTCTACATTTTCCCACCTCATGCTGGCAAAAAGTGTCAGTTTGAAACCTGCTTTGGTAAGTTCTTATCAAGACCTATCGTTTGAGATTCATATTGGCTATCTTTGGTAAAAAAACTTTCTTTTAAGGGTCCCCTCTTATACGAATTTTTTATTCCTAAACTTTGAATAGATCATAACTTTTGACTTGTTCTACTTGCTACAAAACCGATGAACGGATAAATGGACAGAGTAGTCGCAAAACCAATAGAATATTGTAAAGATATTATACAAAAACCTAATAATGTAATTGATCGAACAGCAAGGAGAGTATTCCACAGAATTGGTTGGCTGTCAACAGCTAAATAAAAAAAACCCCGTTGGCAGCACCAGCCCGAAAGGTAAATTTCTCGTATGTAGCCTGAGGTTTCGAAAAAGAATTTGGCTTGCCTACTACTAGACTTCTTACAATTTTCGTAGTACAACATTGGTATTTATTAACATTAAAAGAACCTGCTGACGTTTGTATTTCGAGACCCTTTGTAGTGGCGCAAATATTTCGCTAATTAAATTGAGCTGCACATGTATGGATCACATATTGAAAATTGGCGGGTAAAATTGCTATAAATATATAAATACAGGTTTCGCCCTTCTCACATTTGCTGTTTACACATTTCACAGTGGTTACCACACAAAGGTGATAACTTGTTGGCCTAAATAGCTCAATAGTTAATTTCAAAAGATTTCCATAAAAGTTTAATCAGCACTTGCGTTGCCATTAAAAAATACATTTTGAATTCTTTTCTGAATACAAAGGGGCCAACATTTTGAATTTTCATTGAAAACGGCTGTTAAAAATATTAAGGTGTAAATTTCGACTTTTTTATTTGTCATCCGGTTTGCATAATTAAATTAAATTAACTTGCATAGTTAAATTAAATTAACTTATAATTTCAAGTTTTATCGAAATCTGTTGAGAAACTTGGCTGCTAGAAGGCTACAGAAATAAAAAAGTGTTTGTGTCACCCTTCTGTATGGGGGCACCCCCTTAAACACCTTCCAATATTTTCTAGCACTGTAAATTTTATGAGGCACGACTTTTGACCTACGTAGAAAATTTCCTCATTCTAGCTCATGTGGTTTGCAAGGAAACTTACTGTGACGCACGAACAAACGGACGAATGGACGGCCGGACGGACAAGTCACGATTTCATAACTTTTTACGGTATTGTAAAAATTTTTAACAATATCCTAAAAACGGTCTGCTATATAAATACTTCCAAGTTAAGTAATTTAAAACGTTTCCATGAAAAATATTCATTATTTCAGTTGCTACTAAACTAGCTAATTGCGCTTGCCTTCTGACCTTTGCGGGTCGCCATTTTGAATGCATGCATTTGATTTTGGATTATTTAAAATCTTTGTATGCTAAGACCTCACCAATCAATGAGCCAAATCTTGTTCAAATCAGAGTTTCAATCTAGACAGGGCAAAATTATACAATTTTTAGTGAAAATGGCAGCTAAAAATATTGGGTTTTAAAATGTTGATTTTTTCTGCATAATACAAACACTTAGTACAAAGATCCACAATCTCAAGTTTCATCAAAATCCGTTGGAAAATGTGACCACTAGAGGGCCACGAAAACCTGAAACATTTTGAAAATTACACATGCATGATCACCAAAATGTCAAAGTTATTAGACCTAACTGATTTCCATCTTAAAATCACGCATGGGAGTCCCACAATCTGTGCATAAAAAGCATTCACCTCCCTACCACAAAAAAAAAACAAAAACTGCAGAGGCTTCCTTATGAAAGCAATCATTACGCAATCGTGATGGAATAATCACCGAAGGGATGATGTTTTCCTCATTCTGGTCTAGAACAAAAGTCATCCACTGAATTTCAGAAAAACGGATCGGGGAAAGCTTCTCAGAAGTTGAATCATTATTACCAGAAGCAATGTGTACCTCAAAAAATCTAACTGACGATGGTTATAAGTCACTAGTTAGGAAAACTGGCATTAGAAATGATTGAGAAAATCATTCCCATGGTTAAGTATCGTAACAATATGAAACACAAACCCTTGTAAGGCTGAAAAGATGGAAGGGCTGTCTTTTCCAATGCGTTAACAATATTGATCGGCAATTTCTGGACTACAACCATCCCTCATTGGCCTTGTGGAAATAACACCTTAAGAATGTCTAGCATTTAACCTGTTCAGAGTGTAGTCAGTGACGTTTGGGTACCAGATGGCGACTACGAAAGCAAAAATTATATTTCGTAAGAAGTCTCGAATGAATATGTAGAAACTTAAAGTCACTAGTCATCAGATATATTTTCTAGAACTTTCAAAATTAATAGTATGAATAGACTATTAAAAATAATAATACAGATTGAAAAAGGATTACACGAGGACTGTCCAGAAACTAACCAAAATGAAATAAAAAAAATTAGAAACAGTTTTTATTATATATATATATATATATATATATATATATATATATATATATAATATATATATATATATATATATATATATATATATATATATATATATATATATATATATATTAGAGGTAAACTCTAAGGCAATTTTTCAACATAATTGTCTTTTAAATTAAAGCATTTATCATAACGGGGTACAATCTTTCCAATACCTTCTCTTTAGAAATCTGCCGTCTGCAAGTTCAACCACTGATCCACACTAGCATGCTGATCAGGGCCAGTGTCAAATCGTTGCGTTGCGAGTCAAAACTATCCAAGAGCTCTTGGGTACGATTGGTCGCATGTGGACAAGCGTTCTCCTGGAGAAACAAAACTTCCTTTCTGAGTTTTCTCCGATGCTAATTATGTATCACGCATCTTAATTGTTCGTTAACAAAACCTTATAATAGCTCGCACTTCACAACTGGCGGGATTTTCAAATGTAGTGCTCATTTTAACACTCCACGGTATACATACAAAGAACGACAGGCACAATGTGCAAGCTACCACAGCTTGTTGCGTACTCAGTGTAGAAACACTCTGATACCAAGAAAGCGGCGCTAGCCTCACCCACTGACGCCCCAGGCCAAAACGTGTCTTACTTTAGAGGTAGCCCTCGTATATGATGAATGACAGAAGCTTGCTCTGAGTGTTGAAACTCCTAAACCCTGAAATAGGGATCCAAATATTATCAGGAGTCGTTGAAGGGAAAGTTTTCGATTTCAAATCAAGCCTAAACGGCGAATCCATTCTTCATTCCAAGCGGTAATCTTCTTGGTTTTTTATCAGCTATGAAGAGTGTGTCTCATATTTGACATGATAAAAACACAAAAAATCATGTGGTATTGATGGTATTCCTATATTGTCTGAGGTTGTTATTAGAAATTCGGCAAATAGAATGAAGCCACAATCAACAACAGACAAGATTTTAAACGACATATTTCGGGAAATTTTGAAGAACTCAAGCTGGAAAGGAAATCATGTACAATAAGCGAACAAGGGAGGATGAGTGAAATCCTAAAGAAAGAAAATCGAAAACTTAAAATGTGAATAGCTTCCTTAAATGCAATGATTAAGTCGATTCAAAAGTCGAAGAATAGAAAGAAATCCATATCAAGAAACAGGTATTGAGTGCTGGCGGCCTAAACTTAAGTGAAAATTACCATATGGCACTTGCAAACAACATTCGGGGAGAAAGAACAGACGGATGGCAAAATCGACATAACATTGATAAGAAAATATGTTGTACTGAATCTCATAATGAGTTGCAAAGATACAGAAGGAAAAAAATATTAATATTAACAATTGTGTCATTGGAAGCAGTGATAATTTCATTGAATGTTTGAAGCAAAAAAAAACTTGGCGAATAAACCAACAAGTGTGTCTGCTGGCTCTCCAGATATAAGTAGCACCAATAAAGAGAAAAGTTCCCCAGTTAAAATTATCGGGCAGCGCGACATGGTATGGGTCTTGGCCGCTGAACATAAAATTAAAAATTACGAAATTAAAAAAGTGAATTCAGAATAAATAACAATTAAAATAAAATCATTGGTTGACTTCGTCCGCCGAAGATGTGTTTGATTCTGAGTAGGTGCCGCATTTCAGATAACTTCCCAAAACGGAAAGAAATCAGGCCTTTCTCTTGAAGTGTCTGAACTGTAGAGAGAATATGGTCAATCTCATTTAAGTACATAAAAAGTTAAACTAGCACTTAACTTTGTTCCCCTAAAGAACTTTGCCGCAATGCGATTGACCATTAAGAAGAAATGCTTCTTCTTCTTTGTAGCACTACAGCCCCTCTCGGGCCTTCGCTTAGAGATAGTTAGAGTATCTCATTTTCATGACCGTATTGATTTTTTCGGAATTTGGTTTGGTCAGTACCATGCTCCCGTGTGCCTGGGCAGCTATGATATGATCTGATTAAATTAGTACATATCACCACTGAGTGAACACTCGTAGTCTTTCCGAAAAATCCCCTGAACTAAATCACGTTGCTGCCAACGAGATTTGAACCTGGGACCTTCGGCTTATGGTAACCTTTACCTTTTTATTTGGTACAGGTTTCCAATAAAAGTTGGAGTAGTCCAAGTGCCCCTCAACAGGTGAGGTACTTGACTTCAAAGTGAACGTCACTAGAAAAAAGAGGTCAGTCAGTGCTACCGGTGTCAAAGATTTGAATAGTTGGCTGCCAAACGGTGCTAGCAAAACAGATTGGTATAATGTAATGAAGCAAACGCGCTGAGATGGAGCCTAAACGAAAGTTATACTATGCTAACTCTGGTGTACTTGGTCACTCTGCATAATAATAGGGATGCTTCGATATCAGGATACTAAAATTAAGTTTTTGCCAAGACAAACCCCATTACACTGCAGTATTATACCGTCTAGCTCTGATAAGCCAGCCCAAGGGATCATTGGCATGCGCCGCTAGAGGATGAGCAGACAAAAATGTAAGTAAGGTAAAACAATAATGTTAATAAGAATTAATAAGCAAAATGCGAAAATGTATTTATCATTTCAACGTTTAGGTTAGCATGCTTCTAAATAATTCGTCATTCAGTAACATTCCCATAAATGGGCTTCGTCTAACTCTACCTCAACGCGACTATCACCTGAAAAACCTGCCATAATACTTCCCACTGAAACCCACCTCAATTAATGGTACTAAATGGCTTTGACAGAAATTGAATTCGTAAGAAACGATCGGGTAAACTGTGAGGTGGCACTCAGATATTGATTAGAACCCTATGTAATGATTTTTTAATGCCCGTGTAGGACACGGGTGCCGATGGTCTGGCATAAGTGTCAGCGAGCTATAAACAACACCGAGCTCAGTTAACTAGCTTCGCTTAACGACCGCGTACGCGTGCTTGACTACTAGCATTTGCGGGATCATATAAGGCGGGTTGTTGTCGTGCCACGAAGCTACACTACAAAATACTTATCACGCGTACTCTACTCTACAAGACGCACCGATCAATTTTTATTGTCTTTAGAAAAGTTCTATTAGGTGTCAATTAAGCTACTCTACAGTAATTCAATATTTTTTTGCCTCGTTAAAGTTAGCGGACACGGAGGCTTCAGACAAATGCAAACATTGCACAAAAAGCAACCGTTACTTTCACAGAAGAAGGTCGTTGCATTACAAGGGGAATGTCAAACCTAAAGATGTTAAAGTGGCTGAAGTGAACCACTCATCCCTGCCTAAAGGATAGAAACTTGACAGATGCAGTTTACTTTACACTAGTAAAACAACAAACTAAGCAGTTTCGACGGGGTGACCACCTTACCTCTTCAGGAGCAGCCACTCCTGATCACAACGGGGCTGCTCGACTGCTTATGTTTATTATAGGACAGTCTCTTCGATGCCGACCCAGACATGGAGAGACTGAAGGGTTTCGCTCTTCACTAGTAAAGAAACAATTGTTTCCGCAGTGGAGAGATGGTTGTTATAATTTTAGGCCCCTCTCTTTGAATACAAGTCCCTGTCTTCAACGAAAGTATGCTAATAAAAACCGCTAACCAATCATTAAAAACAAATCGGGTGTCGGTCAGGACTAATTGATGATGCGGATTTTATCACTGCCGGTCATCAGATTAGCTCCCAGCAAAAACTGATGCAACTCCAAGCAGTGTATTTGAAAACCCCGGGCACCATCAGTTTGTTCAAAATTAGAACTGTCCGACTACAAACTCTATAAAAATGTGCAAACCTTTCGCCACGAACGAAGAACTCCAGAAGATGCTATAGACCTTATTATACCGAAGACAAGACAAACAACACCAAAAGAAAGTTTATCGGTGACTCTATCCTTACTTTGTGGAACCCTCCAAAGTATGCTACGTTAATATCAAATGGTGAGGGTGACAATAAAAATTAAATCGGTTCATCTGTCGACAGCAAAATTAAAAATGTGAGAATTCGAAGGAGAGTGATGTTGTTTCTCCTTCGGGCCCCACGTTGGGCGCCATTGTAATGATTTTTTTAATGCCCGTGTAGGACACGGGTGCCGATGGTCTGGCATAAATGTCGGCGAGCTATAAACAACACCGAGCTCAGCTAACTAGCTTCGCTTAACGACCGCGTACGCGTGCTTGACTACTAGCATTTGCGGGATCATATGAGGCGGGTGCTTGTCGAGCCACGAAGCTACACTACAAAATACTTATCACGCGTACTCTACTCTACAAGACGCACCGATCAATTTTTATTGTCTTTAGAAAAGTTCTATTAGGTGTCAATTAAGCTACTCTACAGTAATTCAATATTTTTTTGCCTCGTTAAAGTTAGCGGACACGGAGGCTTGAGACAAACGCAAACATTGCACAAAAAGCAACCGTTACTTTCACAGAAGGTCGTTGCATTACAAGGGGAATGTCAAACCTAAAGATGTTAAAGTAGCTGAAGTGAACCACTCATCTCTGCCTAAAGGATGGAAATTTGACGGATGCAGTTTACTTTACACTAGTAAAACAACAAACTAAGCAGATTCGACGGGGTGACCACCTTATCTCTTCAGGAGCAGCCACTCCTGATCACCACGGGGCTGCTCGACTGCTTATGTTTATTACACCTATTGTTTCCAAATATAACGATTACTCAAAACTATCATTAAGCCCGTACAAATAGAGTACATTGTGACGTCGTTTGACTATTTATTGAAGTTCATAGCAAATAATAGCTGAAAAAAATAAAAAATTTTCTAGCATTCAAAAAGCGATTAAAGGAACACACGACTTTTGTTTGGCGATGTTAATCTTTTTTGCATCTATGTTGTACTTTTTGGGTCTGCAGAATTAAAGCAGCTTAATATATAGAATAGAAACTTTTTTTTACCTCAAACGCACGCTATTCTGTTGCTGCCTGGGAATCGTCATAACTTGGAGCTTAAGTTTTTACAATATAGTTCTAATGAGTATTTACATTAAACAAGCTTCTTCATTTTGTTCTTAGATATTGTAAAAAATGTTTAGAATACCCTACTAATATCGCAACTTGTCTTTCCGTCCGTCCATCCATGCGTCTGCTCGACCGTCTGTTCGTCCGTTCATCACAGCAAGTTTTCTCGCAAACCACATTAGCTTATGTTATGTCATGATGAAATTTTGTGCATAGGCAAAAGTGTTTTTTTAGCAAAGATAGGCCATATGGGTATCAAATGAAAGGGCTTGATAAGAGCTTTTCAAAGCAGGTCTTAAACTAGAAGCATTTATATGTAGGTGGAAATGTGCGAAAATTGTGTGTCCCCCTCGGGATTGGACATCTTTGGACAGAAAAATTTGAAAAAATTAAGAAAGTGAGTCTTTATACTTACAAGAGCAAGAAATACCTCGGAAGTCAAAACTTCATCAAATTTGTTGATAACAGTACACAATACGAATTTTACGCTTTCATCTGTAAAATCAACAGGTGACCCATAAATTTGCCAAAAATTTTATCTAATTTTTTTGATGTAAAATGCATGTTTTCTTAAAATTTCATAAAAATCGAGCCGTGCACAGCTAAGTTATAGACGATTAAAAATTTATCAATTATAACAACAATTACACGTAAAACTGTCTAAATAAATGTTCGCAAAGGGCCCAAACACTAAACATATGTAGGGATTTTGATGGCAATTCTGGAAATATTTTGTTACAATACATTGATATGTTATCATGTCTAATCAAACATTGAGGTCAGCAAACTGAAAACGAAACGGCGGGAAATCAAAATACATACATGCTTAATTCATGGAACATACATATGTATGAGCCAAGTTTTGATATTCAGAAAACGTTATTTGAATACCCTTCTGGCAGGAGAACTCTTCTGCTGCTTTTAATTGTTTTGGCTTTAACTTCATTAAATTCATAATACCCTAGGGATGGCAGTTTTTGGAAAAAAACCGATTCATCGGTTTTCCGGTTTTTGTCCTCTGTGGTTTAATCGGGCGGTTTTTTTTTAAGACAAAAAAACTCGGCTCTTGCTAGAACCGGTTTCACAGATTTTTTTTCTTAACAAATTTTTAAAATAAAAAACACGAGTCAAAATGAAATGTAGGTGTTTATGTCCATTGATTGACTTTAATAGATGGTTTTTCGATTTTTTATTCACTAATTTTTTTGAATCAAAATGAATTGAAGGATACCTTATCTTTACGTTAAAAATGAGAGGCTAAGATATTGAAATGAATGTTGATAGCTTACTGTCAAGCTTAATCATTCATTTGCAGTATAGAAATGAGAGAACTTACAGTTCAGTCCTCAATCCTTTTGCAATTATTGTGTATCGCGTAATAGCTTCACTTCTCACCCTACGTAGAGTCCTCCACATTAAAACAAAATATAAACAACTAATACCAAGAACGAATCAAACATAAAGATTTACTTTGTTCTGGTGACTGTGGTCATTAGTGCTGCCGAGGTTAAAATGGGGAAGTAACCGTTTTCCGACTTTTTTTCGGTGTTTTTCTATTCCTTTACATCCGGTTTTTATCCGGTTCTTGAATTTGAAAGAAAACACGGGTTAAAACGGGGAGGAAAAAGCCGGTTTTTTCAACCAAAAAATCCGGTTTTCGGTTAAGCCGGTGTAGTTTTTTCCATCCCTATAGTACCCCCTGATAGGTGATGCCTATGGAAACCTTTTTATCCTGAAAATTCTTGTACGATGTTTGTTTAGGCTGAATATATTAATTGAAAACAAGTTGGATAAGCAGAAATATGCTCATGTCAGAAGGGTATTGTACTTAACCTACGATATGAAGACAGATAGAATGATTTAATTCAAGATAGACTTTAATTCTATGCACAACAAATACATAGGGTTTTCTATTAGGGACATTACAATTTCGCATCTTTATATGAATGCACCTTTAAACTTTTCAATAAACTGTTAATGTCAAAACTTCAATTAAAGTTTACTGTCAATGGAGAGTGCTATCGTGCTATGTTGGAAGATTATTCGTGGCCAAAATTGGATGAACTTGATATCAACGATATGTGTTTTCAACAAGACGGTGCAACTAGCCACACAGCACGCCTAACAATCGATTTGCTATGTCCTTAATTGAAAACCCTATACTCGTGCATTTCCCCTTCTCCCACTGCCCTGTACACTTGTAAAGTAATTTGAAGACCTAATTTGAAACTATCTCATTGAGATCTTTCATATGATATCCCATCTGACTACCTTTGATGAAAAACAATTTTTTAAGGGTCGCTCCTCTAGATGGGGCACCCCTTCAAAACTCTTTGAAATTGTTTTTCACCCCCAAACTTTCTGGAAGTCATAACTTCCGACCTTCCCACAAAGTTTCATGGCGGTAGCTTCTATAATTTCGGAGAAAAACTGCTGTGACACACAGACAGACACAGGTACCGATTTCAATAGGGTTTTGTATTTTAGTACAAAACCGTAAAAAGGAAATTCAGATTAATCCTTGAAAATTGATAAGAATTGTGATGATTAAGTCATCAGTTTCGATACTGCCTACAACACGATAAAAAAATCTGTTATGAATAAATTTGTGTGTAGCATAATAGAGTGTGTGTTACTCTGGATACAAATTTGCTGCTTTCAAACCCTTTGCCAGTTTAAAATGCACCGAATTATGGCCATAAATTGGTCATTGCATCTACATCACTGGCTAGTTGTCATACCTGGCTTATCAACTTCATCCTAATACCAACAGGATACCATTTGTTTTGGAAGATAAAAATAAATAATTTATTAAAATTATCATAACGCAGTAAAAAAGAAGAAAATATTTAAAAAAATTTCCATCTTAAACCATGAAAATAAAATATATAGTTGGGAAAATTTTCAACTTGAATGTGGTAGTGCTCTTCTGAACTTTGAAATCGCTCTACCTGCTCGGAAAAGGAGTAATGTTTAAAGTAGAGTTTGATGTTCAAGTTTTGTAGATTTTATGTAAAGACATGTCCCTTCATTGAAACTTTCCGTCCAATCTTGAGGGACGAATTTGGCTTTCAAATCTTTATTTTTGAATGAAACACACAAGAACTTAACCTACAAATTATATACAAAATTATTATTGCGAAGTAGCGACAATAAAGCGAAAAAAGACAAAATTTCTCATTAAACAAATGAATTTAATTTACCAATATGTAACTTTTCAATTCCCTGCAGTTCTTTTTTGTATTGAATGAGTCCAATTAAAATAACTTAGAGTCAGAACAGCTTTAATAGCGATCAGTTTTTGTGTAGTTTTCGTGGTTCGAATTTGCCGTATTTCACCTTATCAATTGAATGTAAAGGATAATGTTCAATTAAAACGTACAAGTTGGTCTTTCCCATCAGCATTGATAGATGCCGGGTATTAAACCCACAACGATGGTCAGGAACCTTTTCTAACCCAGCCCTCGGGGTGGGTTTTTTCTTTGCTGCAGGGATTCTCGCCGAGATGGAGAGTCTTTGTATGTGGGCTCGGCCATCAGGATACTAGGTCCGGTTTGGAGGGGTATTAGGGGCATCAACCCCACCAAAATGCCCGACCTTTTGTTGTGGGTCACAATTTTTATCATCAATAATAATGGAATAAGCACAGTACGTAGAAAGGCAATAAGAACCTCGGTTCTTGACTAGGCAAAACTTTTACTTTTACAAACCCCTTTAATTTGTAGATAGGAAATAATTTGCAGTGTGTAGAGAGGAAAAAATCCGCCCCAAAACACCAATAAACTTCTCCTTTCGCTCGAGTACCATATTGATTACACCTCGACGTTGATGAGTGTTCGGGCCATGATGCAGTCCCAAAGTTGCTCTTGAAATTATTATCCCTTCCCCTAGGTTTACCCTTACTCATTCATTTTATTCAATATGAGTTTGACTTCAGGAACAATCCCAATGATTTGGCAGGAAGATTGATTTCTGTATTCATCAATCGACTGATTGTTGAAAACCTGCAAACGCGACGCCTTATGTCTTCCCCAGCCAAAGGCATCAATACCAACAAGTATGCGCAGCGAAGAAGAAGAAGGAAAAGACAGCAGCTCACGAGCAAGCCAGGCAGAGCTCCAGCGAGGAGAATGGTGAAGAAGAAGAAGGAAAAGACAGCAACTCGCAAGCGACTCAGTTGAAAGCTCCAGAGAGGAGAAAGTTCCAATTACCTCAAAAGCTCTCGTCCCTCTACCACAAGTCTGTTTCCCCTAGGAAAATATCATTTGTTGGCCCTCTCAATGTACAAACAAACGAGACGAGATGGGGATAAAGAGACGAGATGGAATGGAAGCTTACATGTTTGCATATTTGTTAAATTTTTGCGGAATTCGGAGCAAAAGCTCGCTCTGCGACCGAATATAAATACTTGGTGGAGAACTGGCTCTTTCAGTTTGTGTTCGAGTCTACAAGGGAGCGTGCCGCTACCCAATCATTGATTTCAACGCGCGAGTAGTTACGTGATATCCGCGATTTAAGTTTTAGACAGAGGTGCTGCTTGGTGATCAACTGAGTGGTGAGGGATGAAGTGTTGATTTGAGCCCTTAACCTCAATCGATCTTTTGACGTCCCACCCCGATCCACATGCTCGTCTTCTTTGCTCCCTCTACAGCTAACACAGTAAGCGCGATAAGTTCCACTGACCCCAATGAGCAGCGAGTCTAAATCAAAGTCAGGAGCAATTCATTCCATGTTGATCGAAGGTCATCGAGCAGAATCACAATAACCTATGAAAATGTAATCGCCTTGTTTGTAGGGTAAATATAAATTCAATGAAATGTGTAAGACAATAAAAAGATAAAAAAAGGTTAATTCCTTAAAATGAACTCTCGTCTTTGTTGATCTAGTTTAAAATGGACAATAGTAGCAGGTAAGTGTCATGCAGGAAGACCTCTCTCTCCCCGAGAGGCTTGATGTTGTATATAGTATACACATCGAATCGAGCTCCTAGATCATGCCAGTATACGTAGGGTATGCTAGTTATGCAACAAAAATGGCGCATCCGGTAAGATATCGTTTTTCTAGAGGCCACAGTGTAGCGCATTGTGTAGCAAATTTAAATGCGCTGAAAATATATCTCCCAGCTGATATTCGAAACTACTCAACTCCCGTATGACATCGCTTCTCATATTGCCCTGTCCATCAAACTAGATCAGTCTTTCAAAGAACATTAAACAATCATATCGATAATTTAAATAACAAAAATATAATATCAATATTCAAATATAACATTAATGCTACTCATACTGATCGTCTAACCAGATAAGCCTTAAGAAAAAAAAAATAATTATTATGATCATTGAAATAAAAAAAATATATCAATATCCAGATATAATATTAATCCTATTCATACAGTAAATAATACTAGAACAGCCTTTAAAACAAAAATCGAATAAACATACTAACCGTTCAATTAACCAAAATATAATATTAACATCAAACAATATAAGCAAAGGTAGTCTGTGTGGCTTAGTGGTTAGAGCATGAACGCATAAGCCGAATGTCCCAGGCTCCAATCTCGTTGGGAGCAACGTGATTTAGTTCAGGGGATTTTTCGGACAGACTACGAGTGCTCACTCAGTGGTGATATGTACTGATTTATAATCAGATCATATCATAGCTGAGCAGGCACACGGGAGCATGGTACTGACCAAATCAACTTCAACAATAAAAATAACAATAACGCGTACCGACAAACATATCAAGGTCTTATCTTTCGTTTTGAATAAGCAATAATTTCATGAAAGTAGTTACCCCTACACACTTATGTTTCGTGAATTAGTTAAGATATCACATCTTCTGTATAGAAAATGAGATAAGTTCAATGCAATTAAAAGAGCAAACAAAAACATGCATCTGACTAATGAGTTAATGAGTAGACATCTGGACAATAATTTTTTATGCAATTAGATTAAAGAATCAAAAAAAAAAAATATTGAACTAACTGCGCAATGCAAATATAGAAATTAATTGACATAAAAGCGATAATTTTCCAATGGAAATAAGCATGAAAATAAAATGATTTCAAGCTACATTGAAACAATCTAAGTATGTCAACTATGAAACAATAGAATTTAACCCAATTCAACGTAGGCCAGCTCAATGCAAACAAATTTACCCAAAAAACAAATGCTTCCTTGCACTACAGCCCCTCTCTGGCCTTCGCTTCCTGCAAAAAACGCCTCCAATTGTCTCGGTCCATTGACCGCGTCCTCCAATTCTGAAATCTGAGCAACGATGAACTGTTTTCGAGTCAGACCAGCGTTTCCTCGGTTTCCTCACTGGCCTCTGGCCTTGAGTTCTCCCAACGAACACCTTCTTGGGTATCCGTTGTTCGCCCATACGATTCATGTGGCCAGCCCATTGCAACTTCCGCAGTCTTACAATCGTTGAGACCTCCGGTTCGTCAAAAATTTCATACAGCTCATGGTTGTATCGAATTCGCCATTGGTCCCCGTCAAGCTTCGCTCCGATTATTCACCTCAGGATCCGTCGCTTAAAGGTGTTCATTATGTTTGCGGATGCTTGGGTGAGGGTACATATTTCACACCCATAGCATAACACAGGTCTTATCACAGATTTGTATACTTGGATCTTTGTTTTCCTGTGCATGCAGCTGGTCTTTAAGATCGTCAATACTGAATAAAATATTTTATTTGCGAGGTGTATTCTTCGGCGTATTTCGTCTCTTTCATTGCCCGTTTTCGTTATTTTGGCGCCAAGTGTGATATTTTGTGTATTTGAGGTATTTTTCCTCGACTCCGTCATGAGCTTTGTTTTATTTTCATTGATTTGTAGCCCTACTAGTTTTCCTTCGCTGTCGAGTTTCAGGAAAAGTTCTTTGCTCCCTTTCTAATTATGCTCTATGTCAATCTCAAATATACATCCAGCACTTAATGTGCAATTTTATAGTGTTAGCAGTAATAAAACGGAAAAAAGTGACTGTTAAGCCGGTAAATCCCGGCAATATTCCAAGCCAAGGCCATCAGCAGACACGCTTTTTCTATATCTAAATGGCACGATCACTGGAATAAAAACCAACAGATTAAATAACAACATTTGAGACGTTAACGTAAGGTGTTGGTGAACACGCTACTCTTAGTTATAAGCACCTACAGAAACAAATAAAAGCCTGTCGCGGACACGCTACATTTAGTATTGTCATAAGCAAAACAGACGTTGATATATCATCCAGTCGTAGTCCAAAATGGTTTGCAAACACGCTACCAACCAAGTACTTTTCAAGCAAGCCGCTACGTTTTCCCACTCAATAAATACATTCTTACTGCTAACTACTAAAAACATCACCAATAATACTCCTGTTGATAACATAAAACAAATTAACTCACCCGTTTCCCACCCTTTCATTTTACATTTAGCAACAACATCAAATTTCATTTGAGAATGCTACAATATGTACTTTATGATTTTAAACAATTGTTTTCTCGAGATTGAGATCGATAATTTTATAAACGGCTAATGAAGCGACCTCGCACGGCACTGTACAGTCTTCCAACAAGGTCTATGACAGCACGACACCAAACCAATAAGACACGCACTAGGGAGAAATTAGGCGGAACATATATAGGGTCTTGAATTAAAGCCAAAACAATATTTTCCCATCCCAGCATAGAGTAATAGTGTCGCTTCAATCATCTTTTACAATAGTCTTTCTCGCAAAATATTTTTAAACGCAGTATTTTTGCTTAACCGTTCACTGAAATCAATTAAAGTATATACCAGAACTTTCAAGCTTAAGACCGCTCCTTCTAATTTCAATTTGAGAAAAGGATCAGCGTCATTTACATTAACTCATTCATCATTTCTATATTTAATAAAAAAACTTCATAATAAATAGCAGAGTTCGATTAATCAATAATCTACAACTATTTAAACATAATGCGGAAAAAATTTTGAATAACCCTTCCCTTTTAATACCATAAATGGATAAACAAGTATGTGATAGACCATTTAAGCCGATGAAACGATAATTAAATGCATATACCTTAAAAGCTCTTACTTCTACACAATCCTATAGTTGGACTAAAACCCCTGCCCATAACGAAATACATCAAACCAAATTAATTACAACCAAAGCAATTACCAGCCAACCACGAATTAGTAAAGATCATATGCTTCATATAATTAATCGCAATAAGCGCATGTGAAAGCTATATCGCTTCATTCGATTTACTCATTTGTCATTACAGAAGCAATGCTAACTTTATCTTCAAAGCTCATTGAGCTACAAACAAAAAAAATCATATAAACCTTCAATCTATGACCCCCACTCCCACTAACAATATTAACCGTAGATATTAAGGGGAAATTATCACACACTTTATAAAGCCAAGATAGCTTATACTAAAGTCTTACGAATACAACCACAACGACTCGGGCTACATTAATAAAACGCTATTTTCTTTGCAAAGCTTCTCCCGAAGCTGATTAATTCTCGAACGTAAACGATCGTGTCGAACATTCATTCCCCATTTTCATGATAACTCATTGGGCTCTTTCACACGGAAATGGTAAAAACCTATATCCAAACAGGTTTCGCGCTTACGCCCTTATGTTTACACGTTGCATAGTTCAGCCAACATATTTTTGTATACGATACACGTCTTGCGAGTGTATGTGTCAAAAGGGTCATTTGATCGTTAAACATCGCGCGGACAACATGAGAGTGAAGACAGAGAGATAAGCGATTGAGAATTTATGTTTTATCCTTGAATTGTGCACGAGGTAATGAAAACTGGAATAAAAAATGTATTTTATGATTGTTAAAGTTTGTCGATTCAAATTTATCTCTTGGATTTATTTGGATCTTCCGTGTTTTTCCGCTTTCTGAAAATATATTCCAAATTTGAATTCCTTTTTTAGTCAGATAACTTGCTTATCATAATGTGATTCTATGAAGATTATGCGTACTGTTAATTGTCTATGGATTCACAATAGGCAATTTAACTTTATTGAAATCGTGATATTCGTCGTGTTGTTTCCTGAAACTGAACATGGCCTCCGCTTTTATAAATTTATTAAATAACGCGTAGCTTCTCGCGTCCACGCATCCATTTTTGCACGCAAAATAAAGAAAGGCAATCGTTTCATGACGGCTACCTTCTTCACCGAATGTTCAATTCGGAATGATTACCGGGGTTTGTATAAAATTTCCCCCACCAAATGATCAACGAAATGCGTTTGTGTATGTGCGTTACGCTCGTTCACCCTAAAAAATGTTGGCTTGCTTTTACCATCAGGTCCCCTCAATGCCCCTCACTCTTCTTGCCCATATAACCTGTTTAACGCTCACTTTTAACGCTGCGTCTGAAAAAGCCCATTCCCAATAAGTAATCACTAAAGCTTCAACAATATTTACTAAAGAAATTTCCCTACCAACCAGTAGTTTAAGAGAATGTAACCAAAAGCTTGCACAAAGAGCTTTTTGTTATAGCATCAAAGAAATTAATTTAATAGAGTATTCATAAACCATGAACGGTAAAAATAAAAGAATTATTTTTTTGTGGAACATAAAACAGAACAATTAAACTTTTTTGAACGCCGTTCCTCTCCGATGGGCAGTATTTAAGAAATTACTATTTCGAACGCCCGGCGTTCACATCAAATCACCACTAACACTAACTGTTTATAATTTACTAGAACTTGTACTAATCAGGTAGTAAAATCCTAATAATAACCACTAACTAAACGAAACGTCGAATTAATCAGTAATTACAATATTTGAAAAAGAATATACGCAAGGAAACACAATATAATACTTTTTAAAAGAAATGAATAACCAAAGCAAATAGAATAAAAGTCACAGAATAGAAAATGCAAAATATGTAACACTAGATATCAAAAATAAATTTGAGTTAAGTAATATTAAAATTCCAAGAGATTCAAAGTAAGTAAATAAAAATATGTTTTTTAGTTCATGATATTGTCACAAATTAGATAGGCATACACTGCAACCAACTGTAATATGCAAATTTGCAGAATAAAACCAAATAGAAATGCCTTAAGTCTAAGTAAAAAATTTTTTTTGCTCAAGCAAGCATAAGATATCAACCATATGGCATACGACCTGGTACATGGCTAAATTAAATAAACAATAATATGATAAGCCTTCAACGAGTCAAAGCAGCCAATTACGTTTGCACGTAACGCCATCGCTTCAACTAAATCAATTATTGGTAATCTGATACGCTTGTCTTGTGAAACGATGATTTACTGTTCTCTCCAAGAAAAGTAAAATATATTGTGAACGGATAAACGCGCCACCTGATGTCGTCACTAGCCAAAGGCATCAGTTACAAAGTATATGAGCAGCAAAGAAGAAGAAGAAGGAAAAGACAGCAGCTCGCGAGCAACCCAGGTGAAAGCTCCAGAGAGGAGAAAGCTGCATTTAGTTCAAAAGCTCTCCTCGCCTTGCCGCAAGTCTGTTTCGCCCAGGAGAATTTCGTTTGTTGGATCCCTCAATATATATACAAACGAGACGAGACGAGAAGGATGAGTTTCCGTGGAATAGGAGTTTACATGTTCGCATATTCGGGAAATTTTGGCGAAGTTTGGAGCAAAAGCTCGCTCTGCGACCAAATATAAACACTTGGTGGAGAACTGGCAGTTTCAGTTTATGTTTGAGTTTGCAAGAAAGCGTGCCGCTACACAATCAGTTACGGGACATCCGCGATTTAAGTTATGGATGGAGGTGTTGTTTGGTAAATAACTGAATGGTGAGGTGTTGGCTTGGGCCGTGAACCTGAATTGGTCTTTTGGCGTTCCACCCCGATCCCCAAGCTCGTCTTCTTGTTTCCCTCTTCAGCTAACGTTGACTATATTTTGGTGAAAATAGAAATCAATTTGTTTTCGCTCAGCTCAGTTTTCTTTATGAAAATCTCAGAAGAGTAGCGAATAAGATAATTAAGATTAAGAAAAGAAAATACTATGACGACCAATTGAGAAGTAAAGATGTTAGTCTAGCGAGCAACAACACAAGACAAGCATTTTTTTTTTTGTGGTAGGGAGGTGAAGGCATTTATGCCCGCCGAGTCTGGCAGTGTGGGACTCCCATGGAGGATACCTTTGGACTAACCACTAAACACCTCCCCTGTCAATCTGAGAACCTAGCCTGGAACCGTTTGACACATTACTTCGGGCCAGGTCTCGTTTTGTTACGCCGTGGGGCGCCTTCAAGCTGGGGAGTCCCTTTCCTAGCGGGAGGGGAGAGGGGAAGAGGAATTGCCAGAAGAGCGATCCCCCAGCCCCAGTGCCTCCGGCTGCTGTGAGTCCCTTTTATATTTTAGGACTGCTCGAGCATAATGTGCCACCTGGTTCCATTTGTCAACCGATTCGAGCATCACCGCAACTATATTATCCGGGGTGAGCTCTCCCGTCTCTCTGTAGAGTTCCCTTCGCAGCCTGGCCCATTTGGTACACGCAAAAAATGTGTGACAGGCATTGTCCTCCTCTCCTGGGCAAAACCGACAATCGGGAGACCGTGACTTGCCGATCTTGTGCAGGTAAGACTGAAAACACCCGTGCCCGCTCAAAAGCTGGGTCAGATAGAAGTCAGTCTCACCATGCCTTCGATTTAGCCACGGTCTCACATCCGGGATGAGGCGCGCAGTGCACCTTCCCTTCGTGCAATTCCTCCAAGACTGCTGCCAATCGTTGAGCGAGCGTTGTCTCTCCTCGCGGACAACCATCTCCCTCGCATCCTCGTTTCGGCGCAGGTAAATAGCGCGGCGCTCTCTAGCAAGGAGGGCGACAGGTATCACGCCTGCAATCACTCTCACCGCCGAGTCGGAGACTGTTGGATACGAAGATGCAATTCTCAGTGCTCCTCTTCTCTGTACCTGTGCCAATCGTTTTCGGTATACCTCTTTGCTGAGAGCGTCGCCCCATACCTCTGCTCCGTACAGTAGCACTGACCCTACAGCACTCATCAAGAGGCGTCTTCTTGATGGGCTGGGTCCCCCTACGTTGGCCATAAGTCGACTCAGGGCCGATATTCCCGAAGCAGCCTTCTCAGCCGAATATTGGTGCTTGCACATTTCTGGATGTGCTTTGCGCTGCGGTTATAAGCGGGGCTGGTGAAGTGGTTACTACTGCCTTCGCTGCTTCCAATTCTTTTTTTACTTTTCCCATCTCATGGTTAATTCTCTCTTCGACCTGGCTGACCTTTCCCTCGACCTGGCTGACCTTTTCCTCGACCTGGTAAACCTTTCCCTTGACCTGGTCAACCTTTTCCTCGACGCCTTTAATTTGTTTGTTCAGATGACCGAGCTCCGCTTTTATTTCGGTTGACTGTTTCTCCAGCTTCTGTGTGATATCTGCCTTGATTTCGATTGCTTGTTGATCCAGCTTCGCTGATTGTTCATCTAGCTTCGCAGTCAGACTGGATGACATCACCATTAACATTTGCATCAGCGCATCTTCTGGCTCCTTTGATTTTGGTGCATACAAAGTAGTGAAAAGCCTGAAACGTGGTTATCACCCCAAAACCACGCTCTGTCGTGATGACACCGGCAATATCATTGCTGATGAAACTAAGATTAAGGAAAGATGGGCATCATATTTCAAGAACCTCCCGCCCAGCTCCAGAACATTGGAGCATATAGATGACTGCGGAGAGCTTCCATTGGCCCCAATAACTCTGGATGAAGTTTGTTTCATCATCAAAGCCGAAAAGAATTATAAAGCACCGGGCATCGATTAGATTCCAGTGGAGCTCATCAAATATGGTGACAGTAGTGTCCATCAAGCTGTTCACAAAGTAATCAAGTACATTAGGAAACAAGAACATATACAGAAAGAGTGGAGCCAATCAATTATATTCCCTATTCACAAAAAAGGTGACATGCTACAGCGCGAAAATTATAGAGGCATATCACTACTTTGCACGGCGTACAAAATATTTTCTAAAATCTTAGAAAATAAAATCGGATCATACGCCAACAGTATTATTGGGGAGTATCAAGGTGGTTTTAGGGCAGGTAGATCGATTACAGATCAATTGTTCACAGCCGAGCAGGTACCTGAAAAATGCTGGGAGTTCAACTTAGGCGTACACCAAATTTTCGTTGACTTTAAGCAAGCATACGACAGTATTGATCGTAAAGTACTGTACCAAATAGTGCTTCGCTTTAGCATCCCAGCCAAATTAGTCCGTCTTACCAAAATGACAATAACGTTGACGACCTCCCAAGTCCGCATCAATAACCAACTCACCGATGCCTTTGACACAAAAATCGGACTAAAGCAGGGAGATGGGCTGGCCCCATTGCCATTCAATTTGGCTCTGGAGTACGTCATACGGAAGCTACCTGTTGATACTCGAGGTACATTACTATTCTAGTCAAGCCAAGTAGTCGCCTATGCGGATGAAATCAACATTCTGCCACGGTCATTGACAACTACCAAAGAACTTTTCCTGAAACTCGACAGCGAAGCAAAACTAGTAGGGCTACAAATCAATGAAAATAAAACAAAGCTTATGACACAGACACAAAATATCACACTTGGCGAATACAGCATCGAAAATGTTGGCGAATTTGTGTATTTAGGCGTCAAAATAACGAAAATGGGCAATGAAAGAGACGAAATACGCCGAAGAATACAGCTCGCAAATAAAATATTTTATTCAGTATTGTCGATCTCGAAGACCAGCTGCATACGTAGAAAAACAAAGCTCCAAGTATACAAATCTAAATCTGTGATAAGACCTGTGTTATGCTATGGGTGTAAAACATGAACTCTAACCCAAGCATCCGCAAATATATTGAACGCCTTTGAGCGACGGGTCCTGAGGTGAATAATCGGAGAGAAACTAGATGGGGACCAATGGCGAATTCGATACAACCATGAGCTGCATGAAATGTTCGACAAACCGGAGGTCTTAACGATTATAAGACTGCGGAAGCTGCAATGGGCTGGCCACATGAATCGTATGGACGCACAACGGATACCCAAAAAAGTAATCTTTAGGAGAACTGAAGGCCGGTGACCAGTGAGGAAACCGAAGAAACGCTGGTCTGACTCGGTCGACGAAGACAGTTCATCGCTGCTCGGATTTCAGAATTGGAGGAAGCGGTCAATGGACTGAGACAGTTGGAGGCGCTATTTGCAGGAAGCCCCAGAGGGGCTGTAGTGCTAAGAAGAAGAAGAAGATATATACGTGTATATATATATATATATATATATATATATATATATATATATATATATATATATATATATATATATATAGACGAAACATGGTTCTATCATTTTACACCTGAGACCAAGGAGCCGTCAAAGCAGTGGACTGAGAAGGGAAAACTGGCTCCAAAGAAAGCAAAGACAGTTCAGTCACCTCGCAAGGTCATCGTATCCGTTTTCTGGGATGCGCGTGGAATAATTTTTATTGATTATCTCGAAAAAGGAAAAGTAATCAAGGGTTCATATTATGCAGCCTTATAGCAGCGTTTGAGTGATGAAATCAAGAGAAAACGGCCCCATCTGACGAAAAAGAAAGTGTTGCTTCATCACGGCAACGCACCAGTCCACACGTGCGTCATTGCGATGGCTAAAATCAATGAGTTGAAGTTCGAATTGCTTCCTCACGCACCCTATTTGCCAGATCTGGCTCCCTCAGATTCTTTCTCCGAATTAAAAAAAATGGTTCGACGGCAAAAGCGGTATGAAGGGGCAGACTCTGCGGTTAATAGCTATTTTGAGGAGCTTGACGGTTCCTACTATAAAGCGTGTATCGAAGCTATTAAACATCATTGGGAAAAGTGTATCGAGCTGAAAAGAGAATATGTTGAAAAATAAAAAAACATTTCCGCAATTTTTTTACTGTTTTCTTTGTCGGGTCGGGTACTTTTGGGACCGCCCTCGTATATATATATATATATATATATATATATATATATATATATATATATATATATATATATATATATATATATATATATATATATATATATATATATATATATATATATATATATATATATATATATGCGATTTGAAAGAAGCTTCAGCTTGGGAATCCCCACATTTATTTGAATCTATAGAATGGAATGCTCAACATTAAAAATTAACTCAGTTTATCTTTGTTTCTTCTAAATATTGTCTGGTCTATTATTGTAATTGGATTAGCAAACCTGTAAAATAAGGTTCTCGTAATAAATACATAAAAGGCTTGCACCCCTCTAGGAATCTTTTTAATTCTGAAGGTGTAACAACTGGTTAAATATTGGGTGTAGGTTAATAAATTCCTTGTAATTTGGAGAATGCTGAAAATTTGTTATTAAATTTCTTAAAGGCTTTGATCCTAGTTTGATGTCTATTTCGAAAATTTTATGACCGTACTGTACAATTACATGCTGGACTCAAGCTTACGTTTACTCGCCCATTCTTATTTATGTTGTCTCCTGCTTTTGAATCTTCTCCAATGTCTCTTTTAAGGAAAGGATTCCAGATCTGCTCGTTGAGAACAGGAACTAGTCTTTCCCGAACTGTCGTTTAAGGTCATCGCTCCATTAGGGAACTCTTCCATACATATAAAGTGGCAATGAATATTGACTTCAAATTCATTTTTAATGAAAATTTCTTGCACTAATAAGAATTATAAATCGTTTACGATAGCACTCCATACCTCGTAGCTGTCATCTTCGTTTAGTTGAATTCTCGGAACTCGGAACTGTTTTTGCTCCACAGTGCTTGTGTTCTTGGTTACACTACCTGGTGGAGCGGTGAGCGTTTGCGACGTGTCTGGATGTAAGGATTCTACAGCACTTCCGAGCGAGTCCTACGCATATTCAGATCGATGTATCCCATGCGAGCGGTTCCAGTGTGATGTCGAAGTTAGTGTCTCTCCAATGGGACCTTCAAGTGAATTGCCGTGACAGTAGTCCTTTTAATATTATGATATTGTTCCGTCCTGTCATCATCTACGTGCTGGGCGAAATGTGTATGTTACGGGTGACATGCCTGACTGTGCGAGTGAGTACGAAGGACTCGTGCTCCAGTGTGAAATGCCTGCATACGAGTTGCCACCAGTTCCTCTCTGCTTGCTTGCTGTAGTGTGCGCGACCATGTTGTAAATTATTGATTTTTTCCTGGGGTGATAATATAATGTATATTTGGTTCATTCAATTCATTAGGTGCAATAAATTCCGAACTGCTAGTCACGCGTCCACGGAGCGGTTGGAAAAATAAAAAAGGCAAAACAATACAATGTGTCTGTGATAATAATAGTAATTTAGGTTAATATTAATTCAAATCAAAACAAATAGTTCACACAATTGTGTTCAAGTGACGCACAAGGTATTTTTTAGAAAATCGCCAAATGTCTTCCCAGTTTTGAAACGTAACCAAATCCTTTTGTGGTGTCCGATCCCCGCGAAGAAAACGATGCAGAAACTTGCATGAGTCCGTTCAGTTCGCTCTTAATTCGCATAGTACAATAATTAGCAACGGTATTTGAAGGTGGACAAACAATACTTGATAATTGAGCTTTAATTTTAATAGACTAAACACCATTTAGATTTCATCCAATTTCTATATGTAACTGTTAAGTTAAATTAATTAAAATTAAGAAGTAATCGATGTGCTTGGTGCGTGATATAGTCCTGGAAATCATACTGTTAGTGTGATCAACGTTTGTCCAGACGTAAGCGACGCGTATAAAATTAAAAACATTCTTAATGAATGAGTGCTAAATGTAATTGGAAACTCGTATACTAAAACCTAACCTAGCAAATATTGTTCTAAAACATAACCTAGAAGTAACTGTTCCCTTAGTTAATTCCCCATCGTTCGCCCACGTTTCAAGGGATACGCGCATTTTAAGGAGAAATTTGGTGCAAGGACGAGTACTGCTAAATACACATTTATAGACAAACTATTCTGTCCTGTCGTTTCGGTGAAGTGATCGTTATTGTCGCTGTAGTGGGTGGACGTTTGTTTGAGGATACACGAACGAAAGGGCAAGAAACTGTGCTCAGTAAATTCTAATGCAATCCCTGCGATATCGCTAAGGAGCCTGCACTTAGGCCGCGATTTCTAGGAAGTGTGGAGAAGTGTTTTGTTTCGATAAAAAGCGTTTTAACTGTATAAAATACTCATTCCGAGTGCACGGACCTCAAGTGAATGGAATAGCCCGGTGCATAGAGCTTCTCGCTAAAGTCTGTAGTATGGAATACATCTTTCGAAATGGGTAAGGCTCCCTCTGGTTTGTTGTGGCATTTTTTGTTATTGCCATGAAATATCGGTGAAGGACGTTTCTTGACACAATTTCCTATGCGATATGAGGAGCCCTCACATGGACACGGAGTAGCGGAGTGTTGGCTTCATTTTCCACGAGCTCGTTAAAGTCATTTTCCTTCAATTATCAACATTTTGAATAATACTCAAGTGCAGGACACTCTAGTCAATTGAAATTGAATGTAGGCCATGAATAGGAAATTCAACGCCACAAACCAATAAGTTCTGAATGAGGATGTTTGAGTGACTACGATGATGTTCGAAACGAGGTGTGTTAATATGCAGCAAACAGAGCGCGGATACGATACCCGTATTCATTTTGAATGAGTTCGTTCCGATCATAAAAGCATTGCTGATTCCTTGTAGAGTCGATCAACTTGTTGGTTGCTCCTGTAGAGTAGTATTGTGACCTCATTGAAATTGGGTCATTAGTTTGAACACTGCAACGATGTGACATAGTAAAGACTTTATGAGCATTTATTGAATTAAGGTGGTTTCTCTCGTGTACTCGTATGTGAGCTTATTTTCTAAAATCTTTGATATTTCAAGGCATGATTCGAGCACTTAGTGCTTCCGGAAAATTGGGTTTGGGTGTGAATTGTTTCTTTTCTTTCCGGTCAGATTTTCAGATAGGCACTTTTCACTTTAGTTCATGCAGATATCAACATGAAAAGTTCCTCTTTTGTCAACTTTTAAGATACTCTTATGAAAGGCTAATACACCATTTCAAATGGTTTCTACTAAGTAGTGAGTACTTTAAACAATGAGTATTCTGAAGAAATAACTCTTAGCATTTTTATTAGTAGCAGATTACAATTGGAATTTTACAGAATAATATTTTAAACGTTCCTGTGCGGTTAATATGTGGAGTAAAACATTGTCCTCACTATAACTATTAGAAGTAAATTTGTTTTAAATCGCCTCATCCCACCTGAAGTGTTTGTGTATTTAGATTCGAACGGTGTCCCTATTATATATCATGTATGTTAGGCGGGCTGTCGACAGGCAAATAGAATATGCTTCAACTTTTAGTGCAAGGGTACAACATTTGCAATCGAGATACTCTGTCGCAATATAAACATACATATAAAATTCTCAAAGTTTACTTCTTTTTCTTCTTTTTTTCATTTTGTATGTAAAGCATAAAATGATTTTAAGATTTTAAAGTAATATACCTAGTTATTTATAGTAGAATCATAGGAGCCATTTTATGTAAATTTATAGATCAAGGGTAGAACAATTTATTTCATATAATTTGCATTAACAGCTATGTAAAATTTAAATTTTTTACTAGATATATATAAATTTGGAGTGCTCTTGCGACCATTTAGTTTTCTAATAATTTGTGTTTAAAGTTCCTTTATGTTTGTTGAATGTTAAGTATGGTATTAATAATTCAATTTTAAATGTCCCGTAACGTTTCATCGATCCAGTTTAGAGCATGTAGAATGTATGAAATAAAAACATTTTCTTCATGGATTCCTCGCCAACTAGTTGAAGTGCTACAAACAAAGCAAGATGAAGAGTAAAGCAACGAACTATTACCTACAATGGCTAATATATTGGGTTGTTCGTCGTTTTTTTCATGTTTTTCAAAGTAAATTAATTTATATTAGCAACAAATGTTAATCAATTATATATGAACCATTTTGTTGGATAAACTTTTGTTGGAAAATTCCACGTTCAAAGAAGCCTTGGCTCTAAGAAGGGAAGAACTGGTCCAATTCATTTTTAACAACCTGATTGGATGCGAAACTTTTACCATTCAAATGGTTTTGAAGGGAGCGAAATAAATGATAATGGGATGGCGTTAAGTCAGGGCTATAGGGTGGATGTGGCATCATTTCCGGATTGAGCTCCATTAAACTTTGACGGGTTATCAAAGAGGCGTGGGGTCTGGCGTTATCAGGATGGAGCATCACGCCTTTTCGGTTGTCCAGTTCAGTGTGTTTTTTCTTAATTTCTTCATTCAATTTCGATAGTTGACGACAGTAGACATTTGAATCAATAGCTCGGTTTCTCGGAAGCAGTTCAAAGAAGCCTATACCTTTGAAACCCCACCACATAGAAAGTGTCATCTTCTTTTGGTGAATATTGGCTTTGGATGTCGATTATGGGAGCTCATCTTGCTTGGTCCATGATCATTTCGGACTACGTTATCGTTAACAATCCATTTTTCATCTCCCGTAATGATTCTTTTTAAAAATGGGTCGTTTTGGATACGATCCAGCATATGTTAATGCATTTGATTCGCATATGTTAATGCATTTGATGAGGTGAAGTTCCTTTAATTTGTGAGGAACCCAAACATCTAGTTTATGTACGTAACCAACCTGTTGTAAGTGCAAGTAAACGGTTGAGTTGTCATATGTAGGTTGGTTTCGATTAACGCTTTTGTCAGAAGCAGTTGGTCGACCAGTATGTAGTGCATCTTCCTCATTAAAATTTCCAGAACGAAGCGAGCAAATCAACTCTGACACTGGCGTTCAGTAAGGCAGTCGTCACCATAAACTTCACATAATTTCTTTCGAGCTTGCACTACATTTTTGCCATTTCGGAAGCAAAACAATAAAATATGCTAATAATGCTTTCCTTGGTTGTCCATTTTCAACTTAATTTTTAACCAACTTGTTGTTTACTAATGACGCTCAATTTTTGACTGAAGATAATCTAATCTTTAAAAAAGTATATAATAATATAAGCCACACAATCACTACTACACGAAACATGCAGTTTCCGTCATCTATTATCGAACAATCCAATGGAACAAACCAAATCAATCAAATTCTACGTCTAGCACTCGTTGCGTGTAGACGTGTTTTTAATTCGCTCCTGTCAAGAATTTTTAAATTAAAATAATTTTTAAAAAACGTCAATTACAAAGTAATTTTATAAAGAAACTTATTACATCGTCGAACTATTCGAACAATTTATCGAGTATCTTGACTTTACCTACGAGAAAGTTTCAAGAAAGGAAAAAAAGTTTTTTCACCGGGGGATGGAGGAGCCCGACGGCTTCCCACCGCTGGGGGACCCAGAGCCAGGCATTTTGAAAATTACAAATGACAAAATGAACAAGCGGAAAAATGAACAAGACAATTGTGAGCATGGAAAGCGAATTACGATTTCAAGCGAAGATTATGAAAAAGTAACCATGGAGAATACAAGGATTACGAAACAAAATGACGAATTAAAACTCCGGATACAGAGTTTAGAAGATATGGTCCGGACGTTGTCAAATGGGAACAAACAAAAAGCCAAGCCGCAGAATACGTCCGGCCAAGAAGAGCCAATACTCACTAAGAAGAATGAAAAACTGGAAACAACAAGCAAGACCAACGGGAAAGGAGTACCAATAAATAAAATGAAATCGCAAGATATGAGCAAGACAATCCATGATGCGGAAAATATCCTGAGCGCAGGAGGAGCGAACGACAGCGCCAATTATTATGCGGTGCTGTCTGCAATGCACGAGGAAATGGACGTCGAGATGGAGAGCAACGATAAGACAGGTAATATTGATAGCGATAATAATTTCATTAAATATTTAAAATTAAAAAATAAGCAAAAGGAGAAGAAGCCAACCGGTGTGTCTGCTGGTCCTCCTAATAAAATTAATGTGGTAAATGAAAAAGTTCCTCCAATAAACGTTTTTGGGCAGCGTGGAGGAGATATGGTTCGGTTATTGGCAGCCGAACATAAAATCAAAAACTTTGAAATTAAGAGAGTGACCGGTGATAAGCTCTCGATCAAGACAAAGACACTGGCTGACTTCAAACAGGCGAAAGATGCTCTTAATAGTGTCCAAGCTCCCCACTTTACATATACGCCAAAGGCGGAAAAAAATCAGACCTTCCTGTTGAAGGGCCTGGACTGTGGGGAGAATACAGTTGATCTCCTTGAGATGTTGCAGGAAGCAGCACCAGCTGTTAAGTTCATGTGTGTGAAAAATTTTGCTACAAGGAGATCAACTGTAGAAGGTAAAATATTACCATTTTATTTGGTCCAAATTTCCAACGACAGCAGTCCGAGTGCCCTCCAACAGGTAAGGTACTTAAACTTTAGAGTTGTGAGGTGGGAACGCCTCCAAAAAACTGAGGTCAACCAGTGTTACAGGTGTCAACGATTCGGTCATTCGGCTGCCAATTTTGCAATGCACTATCGCTGTGTTAAGTGCAAAGATATCCACGCCCCCGGTGAATGCAAATTGGCTCAGGTGGAGCCAAAAGAAAAATTGTATTGTGTTAATTGCGGTACATTTGGTCATCCAGCATCATACCGAGGATGCCCTCGGTATCAAGATGCAAGAGCTACATTTTCCCCAAAGCAAACCAAAGTAAATCAGAATCTGTTACCTCCCAACTTCATCAAACCCGGGGTATCATTTGCACTTGCTGCCAGAGGACCAGCAGACAACAATATAAATAAAATAAATAATGTAAGTGGCAATAATGAGCTGCTTCTTAAAATCTACCAGCAACTTGAATCGCTTTCAGATAGAATTAATAAGCAAGACCAAAAAATCAATTTCGTTTTTCAAAGTTTAGGTCAACATGCTCCAAAATAGTTTGTCATCCAGTCACATTCCCATGGATAGGATTCGTCTCATCTCGATCAACGTCAACTCCATTGTTACTTTACATCGGCGTGATTATCTCCTTGAATTCATTGTTAAGCAAAAGCCTGACATCATGCTTCTCACCGAAACCCACCTCAATTCATGGCACTCCATGGCATTCAAGGATTTTGAATTCGTAAGAAACGATAGGGTAATAGGTGATGGGGGAGGTGGCACCGGGATATTGGTTCGAAGACCCTATCGTTTCCAAAATATTGAAAAAGTCGAATTCAAAAGCTTTGAATCTCTTGAAGTGTCCGTTATCAAAATTTCACTGCCAGGTGGGGATAACCTCTTCGTTATCTCTGCCTATGCAACTGGTGGAACTGTTCTCAAGCTCAAGGAGGAACTCAATTCCTTGTTTGAAATACTCGAATTGAACAGGCTTCATAATTATTATATTCTTGCTGGTGACCTGAACGCCAAGCATACATCATGGCTGAACGCCACCAATAATCCAAGAGGTGTATTCCTGAAATCGTGGATAACAGAGAACCAGATTGAATACAGGTGCAATCTATATGGGTCGGAGTTCCCAACATACCCTAGGACAAATTCATATTTGGACCTCTGCATTGCTGACGCAAGACTCGAATTCAACTTTAATAGTCCTCAACGGAAACTGCAGGTGCTTCCTTATGATAGCGACCATAACGCAATCGTAATGGAAATCAATCATCAAAGGGATGATTTCTTCCTCATTCCAGTTCAACACGAAAATCATCGGTTGAACTTCAAAAAAACAGACTGGGGAAAGTTTCAAAAGAAGTTTAATCGGGAGTACCAGAAGCAATGTCCCCCTTCTGACGGTGGCATCTCTTGCTCAATGGTTCCTAATGACAGGAATCTAACTAACGATGAAATAGATGTCTATTTGTCGAAGTTAGAGAAGCTGACGTTGGAAACGATTGAGAAAGTAGTTCCCAAGATAAAACATCGAAACAATATGGAAGGATATGAAACACCAACCATCGCAAGGTTGAAAAGATTGAAAAGCCTCCTTCTCACACGCGTCAACAATATTTATCGACGATTTTTGGATTACAACCATCCCTCGTTGGCTTTGTTGAAATTACATCTGAAGAATGTCCGGAACTTAATCCGGTCATACTTCAGGAGTGAGGTCAGCAATCAATGGGCGGAAAAATTAAGGGGTATTAGCCCACAGGACCCAGACGGCGTGTTCGCGAAAGTGAATAGCATATTCCGCAAGAAGTCTCGAGTGAAGGTATCGAATCTTGAAGTCACTAGTGATGAGATAAATCTTCTCGATAGGGCTGGTATCGAAATTGATAGTACGACTCCGGATAGAAATGGAAACAGGATCATTTGTGAAGCATTAGATAAACTTGCCCTGATTGGAACACATTTTGAATTGGTTCATCTACCAAACCTTGAGAGAGGGAATGAAATAGTTTCAGAGATCGTTGAAGCAAAAGTTTCCGACTTCAAGTCAAGCCTGAACGGCCAATCAATTCTTCATTTCAATGAAACATTAACATCTGACCTCATACCGAGCTTGAATCTTATTGATTATTTTGTCAGCTATGAAGACTTGTGTTTCATATTTCGCAAGATAAACAACAAGAAATCATGTGGTACTGATGGTATTCCAAATGTAGTTCTCCGACATTTGCCTGAGGTTGCTATTAGGAACTATTGCATATTGTTCAACAACATGTTGAGCAATTCATATTTCCCAAATGAGTGGAAAAGGGCTAAGGTATTTCCGATCTTGAAGAAAGGAAAAGAATCTTCATGCCCCAAAAGCTATCGCCCAATCAGCTTGCTGCCTAACATCAGCAAGGTGTTTGAAGTGATACTCAATAGAGCATTAAACGCCCACATTGAGGAAAATGAGTTGATGCCGAATTGCCAATTTGGTTTTCGTGCCAGGCATTCGACCACACATGCAATAACGAAAGTAACCTCAGACATCTGTTGGAAACTAAATGATAAACAATGTGTTGGAGCATGTCTCATTGATATGGAGAAAGCCTTTGATACGGTATGGTTAGATGGACTAATTTTTAAACTCCTTCAGGACAAGTTCCCCAGACACCTTGTCGCCATGATGTGTAATATGTTATACGGGAAATCGTTTGTTGTAACCGATGGAAATCTGACAACAATGCGCGAGTTCAAGGTCTTGAATGGTCTACAGCAGGGAACAGTTACTGCGCCTCTGCTCTTCTCAATATTCATTCGCAAGCTATTGAACGGCTTTGATTTTAACGTCTCGCCAACGCGATCATTGGTAGCGTTTGCTGATGATCTGATCATCTATACGGCAGACCGAAAAGCCACAATAGTTCAGAGCAATCTCCAAAAAATGTTCAATGATGTACAGCTGTACACTGACAATTGGCGAATGAAAATCAATGCGCAGAAGTGTGAAACAATCTTGTTTCGGACAACGCTGCAGGGGGTCAGTCAAGACCTGAAACGTAATTGGAAAGATTTCCACATCATGGCTGGTGAGGGTAGTCTAGAACGGGTTCCACATAAATCCTGTGTTCGATACCTCGGTGTTTATCTCGATCAGTATCTGTACTATACTGAACATGTGAAAATCATGCTCAGTAAGGCACTTAAAGTAGTCATGGCCCTTCGAAAACTCTTTCATTCCAGATACATTGATCAAAAGGTCAAAATTATCTGTTACAAGACACTGGTTAGACCAGTTTTGACATATGGATGTCAGATCTGGTACAACCAGAGTGCTAGTACTATGGAAAAATTAAGAGTTTTCGAAAGGAAATGTCTTCGTGCGTGTACTGGTTTGTACAGAAAGCCTGAGACGGATTGGAAACATTATATATCGAATAGAAGAATTTATCAAACTGCTGAAGTGACTAGAGTCGATATTTTTATATTGAAACTTCTTCGGAATCATATCGCAAGATCTGTGACTGTGAGTGAAAACCCTTGGATTTCACAGCCGTTCCACCCTACAGACGGGTATATAGCGACTTGCCTCGCTACTGGCTTCATTCCTCCAGAAGCATTCGTGTATTTGGACATGAATGGATATGTTTTTGATTCTGACGGCGTCCCAGTCATATATCACATATATCGACGGGCCACCGATAAGAAGATAAAATATCCTCCGAACTTGAGTTCACGAGACCAACAATTCCAATGGAGATACTCATTTGCTAGATTCGTTGAGGCTGATCGAGTTGAGACGGGGCAATCTAGGTATTGGTGGCTGAATGACAATGTCTAAATTATTCGTGTTTATTTTCAGTTTTGGTGTTTTTCGTTATTTAGTTTTTGAGTTTCAGCTCATTATTGCTACATTTAGTGTTATTGTTTATTTTTGTTAAAAATTAGGGATAGGTTAGGTTTATATTATGTTTATTATATTAGGTTAGAGATAAGGTAAAACGCTTAGGTTAGGAACATAGTTATAGATTTTTTTAAGTATAAGATAAAGTTTTTGACTGCATTTATTAGAATTAAGTTAAAACATATTAGGTGTAGGATCAAAGTTCACTGTAGTGTTAAGATGATAAATAATTTTAGGATAGTGTTGGTTGGTTTTTTCTCCTTTTTCCAATTGAATTCTTAAAAATATGTAATAATCCTAATTAATTGAATTTGCTATAGTTTTTTTTTGATGAAATGTGTTAATGATAACGTATAAATTTAGAGAGCCATTTGGGCCATTAAGTTTTGTATTGATATCGTTTGGAATTTGCTTTATATTCTTTTAAAAATTTATAACGGTTAGTATTAAATAAAGCGCTTTTGACTTTGACTTTGACCAAATCAATCAAGCATACATATATACTTCTAGTGGAAGGGTTTGTAACCAATGAATGAATTAGTGACAGTAATATACATTTTGCCAAAAAATTAGCCGGAAATTGTAATTTAAATTCCCCGGGTAAATGACAGCAGCTGCTTAAGTCGGTAGCACTTCAGTAGTGGATTGCAATTTTTACAACGCAATATCGAACAAAGAATTTGTCTCAAATTTTGTGTTTTAAACCAAATTTTGTGCGCGGAATCGTTATGAATGTTGAAAAAAGCTTACAATGATTCAGTTTTATCAAAAACACAAGCCTACGAGTGGTACAAAGCCTTCAAAGACGGTCGAGAGATCGTTGAAGACATGCCTCGTTCTGGACGATCTTCGACCTCTTCAATTGATGTAAACATAAAAAAGTGAAGGATCGTCATGCAAGTGTTAGAGAGATGGCAAGAGAGCTCGACATATCTCGCGAGTTCATTCAAATGATTTTGGTGGATATTTTGGGTATGAAACGCGTTCTTTCTCGACTCACCCCGGTGAGGTGATAATCCACCATCGCATTGAACCACAATTGTGACCGAATTTAAAGCCAAAAACGCAATAAATACCATCGATCAACCACCGTATTCACCATATTTGGCTCCGCGTGATTTTTTTTTTGTTCTCCAAACTGAAACTGCCACTTCGTGGAACCCGTTTTCAGGCGATCGAAGAGATAAAACAAAACTCGCTGAAGGAGCTGAAGACCGTCTCAAAAAATGCTTATGAAAAGTGTTTCGAGGACTGGAAAACTAATCAAATGTTTGGCGTTTCATTTGCAATTTCTGAGTACTTTTTTGTCACAATGTACTTTATTGAAACTATCCCTCATACTTTACAAATATAAAGTGAATTTAGAAAACATATCAATTATTATGAAACTTAATGGTGCCAAGGGTATTTCAAATTCATAAATATCTCTCTAAGAAATGTAAATTTTATGTTATCATTATTTTCAATTGCATGTGAATATTTACTATTTATTTGGTGAGAAAAACCAACCAGTTTATTAAAATATTAAATCATAGATTTTTACTTATGTCTAATTGTTTCTAGAACTACATCGTAGATGGTCCCAAGCTCATTGAGAAAGGAGGAGGGAACCCCTTATTTCCCTAACCACAGCTTACATGATTCCTCATCCCAAACCCCCCAATTAAATTGGGTTTACTAGCCTCCCAATAATGGAACACTAAGTACCGAGAAGAAATTATAATAACTGTAATAACATATACGGCTCTGCTACTAAATCCTACCTACGCCTCCTTTGGTAAGACATAAGAGGAAGAAAGCGAGTCTTCCGCGCTTGATAACAGATCGAAGTAATAATCATGCCCCCCCCCCCCCAAAACGGCGAGTTTGAGCAATGGGCTAACTCCTCGTCCCTGGAAACCCCTAAATTGTTTCGAAGCCTGCAGAAGCGCTTCAGAATGGATTGGACCCACGGTAATGACCTCGCAAACTCAAAAAAGACTTTGGCACTCGATCTTGGAATTTCAGATCACTCAATTACCCTGGCGCTGTTAAGGACTTTTTAAAACGGGCCAGACAATATAAATTAAAAATACTGGCTAGCCAGGAAACGAACTGGGCTGGAAATGATATTCAAGATACGAGATTGCTCACAATATTCAAAAGTGGGATGTCAAATGACATTTTATTGATTTTAAGACAGTTAATGAACAATTGTGTGCGATTCGTATAAAAGCGGAATCCTTCAAAATCTGGCTGATAAATGTTCACGCCCTGACAGAAAAAACGATGGAAATGTACTACAATCACCTCGAAATACTAGTCGACTCATTGCCTATTACACAAAAGTAAATCTGGGTGATTTCAACCCTAAAGTTGTCAATGAGCTATCTCATCATCAACTGGAGGATATAGCCGTTGCGATGAAACAAATGACAACGGCCAGTCCCTGATTGACTTTGCATGTAGCATAAATCTAATTATACGTTTGACTTGCTTTCCTCATCGACGCATTTATAAAATTACCTGGGTATCGCTGGGTGGCAACATACAAAACCAGATCGACCATGTTCGGATCTAACACTCGAGCATACTTGTCGTCTGTACACATCCAAGCCCAAAAGAATAATAAAGTGCCGGGTGTCAATGAGATTCCAGTGGTGCTCATCAAATATGGTGGCAGTAGTACTCACAAAGCTTATCCAGCACATTTGGCAATAAGAACATATTCCGAAAGACTAGAGCCAATCAATTATATTCCCTATCCACAAAACAGGTGATAAGCTACAGTACGAAAACTATAGGAGCATATCACTCCTTTGTACGGCGTTCAAAATGTTTTCAGAGATCTTAGAAAATAAAATTGGATCATACGCCAACAGTATTATTGGGGAGTGTCAAGGTGGTTTTCGAGCAGGGAGACCGACAGCAGACCAATTGCTCACAGTCAAGCAGGTACTTGAAAAGTGCTGGGAGTTCAACATAGACGTACATCGAATTTTCGTTAACTTTAAGCAATCATACTACAGTATTGATCGGTGCATGCTGTACAAAATAATGCTTTGTTTTGGCATCCCAGCCAAATTAGTCCGTCTCACCAAAATGGCAATGACGTCGACGACCTCCCAAGTCCGCGTTAATAACCCAATCACCGATGCCTTTGAAACAAATATCGGACTAAAACAGGGAGATAGAGAGAGATAAGGAGATTCAATTTGGCTCTGGAGTTTGCCATAAGGAAGCTATCTGTCAAAACACGAGGTAAATTACTATACAAGTTGAGGCAAGGTGTAGCCTGTGCAGACAACATGAAAATTGTATCACGGTCACTAACAACTGCTAAAGAACTCTTCCTGAAACTCCACAGTAAAGCAAAACTAGTAGGGCTGCAAATCAATTAAAATGAAACAAAGTTTTTGAGGCAGTCGAGGAAAAATACCTCAATTACGTATACAACATATCACACTAGGCGAGTACAATATCGAAAATGTGAACAAACTTGTGTATTTAGGCCCCAAAATAACGAGAACTGGTCATGATAGAGACGAAATACGCCGAAGAATACAGGTCACAAATTAAATTTTTATTGTGTTTTGACGATTTTGAAGACCAGCTACATACACAGGAAAGCAAAGCTCCAAGTATTCAAAACTGTGATAAAACCAGTGTTATGCTATGGGTGTGAAACATGGACCCTAACCCAAATATATTGAACGCCTATGAGTGATGGGCCCTGTGGCGAATAATCGAAGTGGAACTAAACGGGGACCAATGGCGAATTCAATACAAACAAGAGTTGTATGAAAATTTGACGAGCCGTAGGTCTCAACAACTTTAAGACTCAGGAAGCTGTAATGGGCTGGCCACGTGAATTGTATGGACGAACAATAGATACCCAAAAAGGTATTCGTTGGGAGAACTGAAGGCAGGAGACCAGTGGAGAAGCCGAGCAAACGCAGGTTTGACACGGTCGACGAATACAGTTAATCACTGCTTGGATTTCGAAATTGGATATAGCGGTCAACGGACCGAGAAAGATAGAGGCACTAATTGCAGGAAGTGAAGGCCTGAGAGGGGCTGTAGTGCTACGAGGAAGATGAAATGTTTCTATTGTAGTTTACTTCTATAAATTCAAATAAAATGTGCTATGCTATTTCAACTATAGCAATATTCAAAGCTCCATACGCTAAGGCTTAGAACCCAACTGGGTTGCACTTAAATCTATAAACTCACATTTTTCAATGGATTTTGATGAAACTTCAAATCATGGATCTATTTACGTTCTTGTATTATGCAAAAATTATTAAAATCGAATGCAAGATAAAAAAAGTCGAAAATTTAAAACGTAATATTTTTAGCTGCCATTTTCACTAAAAATTGAATGAAACTCGGATTTGAACGAGATTTAGCACATTGATTGATGAGGTCCTAGCACGCAATGATTTAAAATAATCCAAAATCAAATGCACACATTCAAAATGGCGGCCCCCAAAGGTCTAAAGGCAAGCACAATATTTTGGTAGCAACTGAAATATTGAATATTTTTCATGGAAACGTTTTAAATGACTTAACTTGGAAGTATTTATAAAGCAGACCATTTTTGAGGTATTGGAAAATATTTTTAACAATAACCTATAAAATTATAAAATCGCGACTTGTCTGTCTGCACACCCGCCCATCCGTTTATTCGTGCGTCACAACAAGTTTTCTCGCAAACCACATAAGCTAGAATGAGGAAATTTGCAGTGCAAGAAAATATTTTAAGGTGTTTTTTTTCTGTAGCCCTCTAGCAGCCAAGTTTCTCAACAGATTCCGATGGAACTTGAAATTATAAGTTATTAAGGCAAGTTAATTTAATTTAATTATGCAAATCGGATGACAAGTAAAAAGTTTGAAAACTTGTAGGTTAATATTTTTACCAGCCGTTGTCAATAAAAATTCAACATGACGGCTCCTGATGGCTCAGAAAAGAATTGAAAACGTATAATGGCAACGCGAGTACTCATTAAACTTTTATGGAAATCTTTTGAAATTAACTATTTGAGCTGTTTTAGCATTTGTGTGGTAACCACTGTGAAATCTGTAAACAGCAAATGTGAGAAGGGCGAAACCTGTATTTATATGTTTACAACAATTTATTGTCCGCCGATTTTCAATATGCATTCTATACGTTTGCAACTCAATTTAATTAGCAAAGTGTTTGCGCCGCTATAAAGGGTCTCTAAATACGAACGTTGGCAAATTCTTTTTACGTTAATAAAAACACATGTGGTACTACAAAAATCGCAGTAAGAAGTCTAGTAGTAGGCAAGCCAAATTCTTTTTCGGAACCTTACGCTACATACGAGAAATTTACCTTTCCGGCTGGTGCTGCCAACGGGGATTTTTTTTTTATGTATGTTCACTCATAACTCATATCTGCTGTTAGGAATGATTGCATATTGTTCAACAACATGTTGAGCAACTTATATTTCCCAAATAAGTGGAAAAAGGCCAAGGTATTTCCGATCTTGAAGAAAGGAGAAGAATCCTCGAGCCTTAAAAACTATCGCCCAATCAGCTTGCTACCTAACATCACTAAAGTCTTTGTAGTGATACTGAACAAAGCATTAAACGCCAACATTGAGAAATGTGAGTTGATGCCAAATTGCCAGCTTGGCTTTCGTGCCGGGCATACGACCAAACAACATGCAACAACGAAAGTAACGTCAGTCATCTGTTGGAAGCTAAACAACAAAGGATGTTTTGTAGCGTGTCTCATTGATATGAAGAAAGCCTTCGATACGGTGTGGTTAGATGGACTAATTTTTAAACTACTTCAAGACAGGTTCCCCAGGCATCTTGTCGCTATGATGTTCAATGCGTTATACCTGGCTCATTTGTTGTAAATGATTCAAATCTAAGGACAATGCGCGAATTCAAGGTCTTGAATGGTCTACAGCAGGGAACAGTTACTGCGCCTATGCTTTTCTCAATAATCAGTCGCAAGCTACTTTGATTTTAGCGTCTCGCCAACACAATTATTGGTAGTGTTTGCTGATGATCTGATCATCTATACGGCAGATTGGAAAGCTACAATAGATCAGAGCCATCTTTTGAAAATGTTCAATGATGTGCAGCTCCACACCAACAATTGGCGAATAAAAGTCAGTGCGCAGAAGTGCGAAACAATCTTGTTTCGGACATCGCTGCCAATCTAGACCTAAAATGTAATTGGAAGGATTTCCACATTATAGCTTGTGAGGGTAGTTCAAAACGGGTTCCACATAAATCCAGTGTTCGATACCTCGATATTCGTCTCGATCAGTATCTGTACTATACTGAACATGTCAAAATCATGGTCAGTAGAGTTATTTGGTACAAGACTCTGGTTGGACTAGTTTTGACATATGGATGTCAGGTCTGGTACAGCCAGAGTACTAGTACTATAGAAAGATTAAGAGTTTTTGAAAGGAAATGTCGTCGTGCATGTACTGAATTCATGAAACTGGTAAAGTGACCAACCCATAGTTTCCATGATTCCTCATCCCATAGCTTCCATGATTTCTCATCCCAAACCCCCCAATTAAATGGTAGTAAATTTGCTCGGGGTCGCACATTGGGTTTACTGGTCCCCCAATAATGGAACATTAAATGCCGAGAAATGTTAATAACTGTAAATACATCTACAGCTCTGCTTCTAAATCCTACTTATACCTCTTTTGTGGGGACGTAAAAGGGTGAAGGCAAACGTTCCGCGCCTGATAACGGAATCGACGTAATAACCATGCTGCCGGAATGGAGGTTGGGCGATAGGCTAGCTCCCCGTCCCTGGAAAACCTTAAAATGTCTCGAAACCTGCAGATGGGCCTCGGAATGGATTGGACTCACGGCAACAATCTCGCAAACGAAAAAACGACTATAGCATTGGATCCTGGAATGTCAGATCACTCAATTACTTTGGCGCTGTTAAGGACCTTTTACAACTGACCAGTCAATATAAATTAAAAACACTGGCAATTCAGGAAACAAACTGGACTAGAAACGACATTCTACACATGAGATCGCCCACAATATTCAAAAGTGGGAAGCCTACTTGAAAACGAGGATTCGGAGTGGCCTTAATTGTAGATGGGGAGTTCAAATCGCACGTTATTGATTTTATGGCAGTCAATGAACCATTGTGCTCGAGTTGTATAAAAGTGAAATTCTTCAAAATCTGGCAGATAAATGCTCACACCCCGACCGAAGAAGAGGACGAAGAAATGAAGGAAACGTTCTACAGTCAACTGAAAAGACTAGTCGATTCATTGCCTACAAAAGACACAAAAATAGTTCTGGGTGATTTTAACGCTAAGGTTGGCAATGAGCTATCTCATTGGGGAACGACTGGAGGATATAGCCTCCTCGAAGAAACTAATGACAATGGCTAGCGCCTGATTGACTTTGCATGAAGCAGAAATCTAGTCATACGCTCGACTTGCTTTCCTCTTCGACGCATTTATAAAATTACCTGGGTATCACTGGATCAAGAGCAACGCGCCACGATAAAATTTTGCGCCAGATTGGGCGAAACAGCTTCGGAAACGTACGCTGAAATTGTAAAAGTGCATGGTGATAGTGCTCTTAGTCGTGCCCAGGTGTTTCGATGGCATAAGAGTTTAAGGAGGGGCGTGCAATCATGGAAGACGAGGCGCGGAGCGGGAGACCAGTCGAGGTGTGGACTGGCGCGAAGATCGGCGTTTAACAAAATTTTAACCGAAGATTATGGAATGAAAACGTTGTGCGCGAAGATGATTCCAAAGAACCACACCGCCCTCAGCCTGTCCCAGTATTTGGCCACTAAAGGGATCTCCGTGTCGCATTAGCCGCCTTATTTGCCCGATTTGTCATCCTGTGACTTTTTATTCCCTAGAACAAAACTGGTGGTCAAAGGAACCCATTTTGAGTCGCTTACGGACATCCAGGCAGCCGTGGCGAGGGTATTCATGGACATCCCAGTCGAAGCGTTCAAGAAATGTTACTAAGCATGGAAAAAGCTCTGGAATCGTTGTATAGCTGCCCAAGGGGATTACTTTGAAGGGGATGGTAGAGTTGCAGAATAATTTTTAAATATACGGTTTTCATGGAATTAGTCTCATTACTTAATTGGCACAGCTCGTATACGATGGTTCAGGGCATGACGCTCAGACTGTTGAATTGAACGGATTGCGTGTTGGTGGGAGTGAGATAAGTTTGAAGAGCTTGAGGAATCTGTTCTGCTTACGATTTATGACATGGAAGGAGAAGAGGTTTTTAGGCTAAAGGTAGGGTGCGGGTTTGATTTTTAAACGAGAAATTGTGCGCAGAATAGAATTTTCAATAAAGTATAATTAATTCGAGTGTCGAGAAGTTCACTTTACACTTCTGAGTGTGTTGTGTGCGCGATTCTTATTGTTTTTCCATTCTCATTTGCCAATCATTGATGTATTTTCATGGATCCTTCCGCGGACTGCTACAGAAATTGTTTTATTGAAGACTAGTTCAATGCAAAGTTAACATTTTGAGCGGATAGTTCGATTTACTAATTTGATCTTATTTAGGCTCATGGGAAATTACCATTAAACTTTTCGTTGCAAAATTATGAAATTGTAAGATGGAAAAATCAGACCTTGTGCTGTTGGATGACAATTGTTAAGCGTTAATTAAGAGTTTAATACGGCGTAACAAAACGAGACCTGGCCCGAAGTAATGTGTCAAACGGTTCCAGGCTAGGTTCTCAGATTGACAGGGGAGGTGTTTAGTGGGTAGTCCAAAGGTATCCTCCATGGGAGTCCCACACTGCCAGACTCGGCGGGCATAAATGCCTTCACCTCCCTACCACAAAAAAAAAAAAAAAAAAATACGGCAGTGGGAAGTCGCAAGCAGTGTGAGAGTCTTCATGTAGTCACCGAGCATCTTTCCGCAGCCATATGTAAGTGCAGGAACTTGCGACATTTTGCGTGCGGTCTACAATTCGCTTGTTAAATTGCCACGTTTCTCTTTTTCTGTAGGAATGAATTGGATCCTTGAATGGGAACAAGATTTTATATGATCTTTGATGGGAACAGCAAAATGCTCATTTATCTACACCGAAAAGGAAGGAATTAGCTAGGTCATGTATGAATTCACCCAGGCAACATCGGAATCATAGCTGTATCGTAGATGCAAAGTTTAATGAACGCAATATATGATTTAGTGTTTTACCCTGACTTCACTATAAATGGAAATGAAGCGGCAGAACTCGACAAACCTGATGAGTTTGCAAATATAGACAATTGCGAATATATCGTCGCAGCTTTTTCACCACCCAAAATATCCTCAATGGACCGACGTAGAACGGAATCATTGAATCTGTTGCCTACGTGCTTAAGTAAAACTAGGTATAAGATAAATTATATTGAGCAACTTTCCTAACAAATGGATTGTGTAGTTAATAACCTAAATAAACGCACTCCTACTATTCGACTTGCTATAGTTGGATTGACCCTGTTTTAATTTCAAATAAATACGTACATCGTCAGATACTTATCCACTGAATTGGTCTATAATTTCTGTGATTTTTAACTTTTGTTTGACCAACTTTGCTTAATGCGTAAAAATTGAAGGAAGTCCTTCAAAAGTATTCTATTATTTACTTGCATGCTAGAAGATAATAATTTTCCTTTTGTTGATTTACTTTTGAAAAACATTAAATTTAAATGTTTAGAACAATAATTATCCCCAAAGTATAGTATTTCTTCTTATAAGGAGTGAAATGCAAAAGATGTTTTGAGTTCTTATGAATAATTTATGTGTTGATTTTAGAATATACATAGAGATCAACTTTATTACATTTTTATTTTTAAATAAATCATCTGCTTACAAAAAAATAAAATAAATGAATAAAATTATAGTCCTCTTAAATGTTGGATGTAATATTGGTAAACCCGACCGTGATATTTTAACATATCGATGTACCCTCGTGGCTGCACGTTTGCAGTACTTTGAAATTTCTGTTTTCCATAAGACAGATTCAAGCAAAAGACCTTGTTTGTAATACTAATAGTCTGGATGTATGCAGAACAGATATATTCAGAGTGGTGACTACCAGAGTTTATATAAAAAATATTTTATATATATCATAGGTAACTGAATTGAAACCCTCTCGGTTCTCTCATTTTTTGACTTCCACACAAATTTGGGACCCATAACAACGGGTAGCTGTCCTTCAATTTACTTAGCCATCGGGCCTTAGTTTTTTTAACATCACAGTGGCTTTTGCCGGGATGGAAAGATTGCAAGGGGCACCAATCCTATAAAGATGCGCTGTTTTCCCCGTTAATGACGAAGTCCCCCTGAGCACACACGATAAAAACAGGAAAAGTAGGAACCACTAATTAGCTCTCATTAGTTCTTGTCTTAGTCTTTTTTAGGGTTTTGTAAAAAAAATATATATAATGCCCTATTAATATCGATATCTGTCCGTCCGCTAGTGCGTTAAAGCAAGTTTTCTCAGAAATTAGAGAAGCTACTGCCATCAAATTTTATAAACAGCCCAGAAGTTTTTGGATAATGAAAGTTCCATGGTCGGAAAATATTTCAAAGGATTTAAAGGGAAGTCTCCCCGTACAAGGATATGACCCCTTAAAATTTTTTCAAATGAATATAGTCGAGTAGGGTATCAAATCATAGGCCTTGCTAAGATCTTTCAACATCAGTTGTCAAAATTGCAATACCTATAAAGAAAAAAATTATTGACTACAACACTTACAGCCAGGCAAAACTGTTGCGATCATTCCACAACCTTACCCTAAGACTTCATCGAACATTAGCAAACATATGGTTTAACAAACAGTGCTTCAAAAACAACATAACACCAGCATTTGCAAGAATCGTAGCAAAACACAATTGCTGCACAAAACACACAACGTAGCGCGCAAATGCTCCGCATTAAAAATGAAATAAGAACGCTATACATAAAAAAATCCCCGTTGGCAGCACCAGCCGGAAAGGTAAATTTCTCGTATGTAGCGTTAGGTTTCAAAAAAGAATTTGGCTTGCCTACTACTGCACTTCTTACTGTAATTTCTGTAGCACTACATGGGTATTTATTAACAAAAAGAATCTGCCGCCGTTTGTATTTGGAGACCCTTCATAGAAGCGCAAATATTTTGCTAATCAAATTGAGTTGCACACGTATGGATCACATATTGAAAATCGGGGGGTAATAAATTGTTATAAACATATTAAGAATGGGCTCGCCCTTCTCACATTTGCTGTTTATACATTTCACAGTGGTTACCACACAAGGGTGATAACTTTTTGGCTTAAATAGCTCGAATAGTTAATTTCAAAAGATTTCCATAAAAGTTTAATCAGCACTTGCATTGCCATTAATATATACATTTTCGATTCTTTTCTGAACCGTCAGGGGCCGCCATTTTGAATTTTTATTGAAAGCGGCTGCTGAAAATATTAATCTGTAAATTTTCGAATTTTTTATTTGTCATCCGATTTCCATAATTAAATTAAATTAAATTGCCTTAATAACTTATCATTTCAAGTTTTATCGGAATCTGTTGAGAAACTTGGCTGCTAGAGGGGTACAGAAATAAAAAAAATGTTTATGTCACCCCCCTGTATGGGGAGACCCCCTTAAACACTTTGAAATATGTTCTTACACTGCAAAATTTTAAGAGGCACCACTTTTGACCTACGTAGAAAATTTCTTCATTCTAGCTCATGAGGTTTGCGAGAAAACTTGTGACACACGAACAAACGGACGGACGGACGGACAGACAGACAAGTCGCGATTTTATAATTTGTTAGGGTATTTTTAAAAATATTTTACAATATTTAAAAAATATTCTGATTTATGAATACGTTCAAGATAAGTCATTTAAAATGTTTCCATGAAAAAAATTCATTATTTCAGTTGCTACTAAAATAGCGAATAGCGCTTGCTCCTGACCTTTGGGGGCCGCCATTTTGAATGCATGCATTTGATTTTGGACAATTTTAAATCTTTGTGGGCTAGGACCTCATCAATCAATGTGCCAAATCTCGTTCAAATCGGAGTTTCACTCTAGACAGGGCAAAATAATTCAATTTTAAGTGAAAATGGCAGCTTAAAAATATTAGGTTTTACATTTTCGACTTTTTTATTTTTCATTCAATAATACAAGAACATAGTACCGAGATCCATAATCTCAATTAAAAAAATGAAAGAAAGTATATACCCTTTAATTCTACTATTTATTTTAAATTTCGTGTACAATTGTTTCGTTCTCTACTTGAGAACTTCCTCAGTACTACTATTTCATAAACTATAAGTATCCTAATATTTATACTAAACTCATTAACGTATTAATATGAATCTCTAATTACACCTAATCCCTCAAAGTACTTTTACTTAATCTCTAATTACCTGATCCTTTACCATTCAAAAATTTGTTTTTCCTTAATTACTACTTAACTACCTTCATTATTTTGTAAGCTTGAAAAGCCAGGTGTATCCGTTACCTGGGTCGCCGTTCCAAATGTCCTGCGTCTTCCGATTGAATATCTCCAAGCTTTCTGCTACATCAAGCTTCCATCCGTTTGTAACCGTTTTCAGCATGCTTACGTTGTCCGCAGTGATGTCATGTTTTTCAAGGACTATATGCTCTGCTACTTTTGATTTGAAGTTTTTTGCATCCTGCTTTTTGTTTTTGTTGACTGCTTCCCTTAAGTGTTCATTCCATCTGACACCTAGTGATCTTCTCGTTTGTCCAATGTAACATCCATTACATTTCGTACACGATACCTTGTAGACTCCACTGCGCTCCATTTTGGGAATGGGGTCCTTGGTTGATCCAAGCAAGTTCTGTATTTTTGTGGCCCGGCTCGTATAAACTAGGTCGATGTCTACGTTCTTCATAGCCCTCTTCATTGTTTCCGTCCTTGAGTCAAACGTTACAACCAACCTCTTCCGTTGCTCGACTTCCGCAGTTAGCGTTGTGAACTTTTTATTGAAGATCTCCTTCGTTCGTTTGGCTATCAATTTGGTAACTTCATCCGTAGGGTATCCATTCCACTCGGCTAGCTTATAAATGTGGGACGTTTCTTTTTTCAGGCCTTCCTTATTCAATGGAAGCGTGAGCATTCGATTCGAATCGAATTTTCTTTCATTACAATAACAATACATGACTATGAAACAATACTCGTATGTACTTCCAATCAACTTTACATGCAAACTTCAGCGAATATCTATCTCAAGAATATATTTAAGAATTCCTTCAATGAGTGGCATCAGTAATCGTAAAAACTAATTTGTGGCCGTTTTCAATGAGAATATTGAGTCAATTTGTGTAATTTTGCCCCATTTTCAGCATTTGAGGTACATACAGGCCATTGAGTCTTGATGAAAGCAAATATTTTACAGGTGACAAAATCATGGTAGTAGATTTTTATGAATACAAAAATAGCAAATACCTACGTAATCGAAATTCATTCAATTTTATTAAAAATAATAGTAGGATTTGTAAATTAGGTATTTCACTAGCCCATTAAAAGATATTTATAATCGGTTAGTTTTAATAAAATCAAATTGTATTTATAAAAGTTATAGTCGTTTAAAATTTATTCTATTACAACAAAAAGAATGTACGATTTTTCTACCATTCGAGCTGTTGCAATGCTTTTAAGAAGACCAAGCTCAGCTGACTGGCTTTGCTTGACGACCACGTAAGCGTGCTTGTTAACTATATATTTGCAGGATCGTCATATCACGTAGCTACACTACAAAATATTTATCACGCGCACTTTACCAATCAATTTTTGTTATTTTTTAAAAATTTTCTATTATGTTTCAATTAAGCTACTCTACAGCAACTCAAATTTTTTTTGTCGCGTTAAAGTTAGTTGACACGGAGGCTTTAGACGATTTTAAACATGCAAGCAACCGTTACTTTCTCTGAAGAATGTCGTTGCATTACAAGGGGAATGTCAAACATAAAGATTATAAAGTGACTGAAGTGAACAACTCTTCTGTATTTGTAATCGAATTCATTTTCGCCTTCACAAAATACTCCAACTGAAAATAGAAAAAAGACAGCTTCCTTTTAATTTTGTGTATTATTTTTATTCTCGAAATGGATTTTCGACCGTAATCGTTCGGTCTTCTTCAGCGATTAATTTATTTTTACTCACATTCCTGCTTATATACTAGCTATGTTTAAGGAAATTTACTCTAGATCATTAAAAAGTAATTAGGGAAATTTGCTAAGCTAATAAAAGGTAGGAAAAGTAATTTACAAAAGGGGTAGTTATAAAAATATTATTTTTACATGATTCAGAGAAGATATTATTATTTAATTAATTTAAATAGCCATGATCTGCAGTTTCCGTCATCCTGATTCATTAACTTTTTCCTTTCCCGGGTAATTGCCAGGCTTTCCATCACATCCAATTCACGTGTATCTCTAGCTTCCTTGATGACTACAGCGTCCTCCATTGTTATCTCGTGTCCCTTCGTGATAATATGTTCCGCTACCGCTGACTTGAAATTCGAAGTTCTTTCTTTCTTTCTTGCTGCTGCTGCTTCGCCTAGATGCTCCTTGATTCGCGTGCCGATGAGCCTCCTCGTTTGACCTATGTACACTTCTTCACAAGTGGGACATTCGATGCGATAGATACCAGATTTCTCGTGTGGTTCGCGCTTGTCTTTCGTTGATCCAAGAACGTTTTTGAGCAAGAACCAGCTCAAAAACGTTCTTGGATCAACGAAAGACAAGCGCGAACCACACGAGAAATCTGGTATCTATCGCATCGAATGTCCCACTTGTGAAGAAGTGTACATAGGTCAAACGAGGAGGCTCATCGGCACGCGAATCAAGGAGCATCTAGGCGAAGCAGCAGCAGCAAGAAAGAAAGAAAGAACTTCGAATTTCAAGTCAGCGGTAGCGGAACATATTATCACGAAGGGACACGAGATAACAATGGAGGACGCTGTAGTCATCAAGGAAACTAGAGATACACGTGAATTGGATGTGATGGAAAGCCTGGCAATTACCCGGGAAAGGAAAAAGTTAATGAATCAGGATGACGGAAACTGCAGATCATGGCTATTTAAATTAATTAAATAATAATATCTTCTCTGAATCATGTAAAAATAATATTTTTATAACTACCCCTTTTGTAAATTACTTTTCCTACCTTTTATTAGCTTAGCAAATTTCCCTAATTACTTTTTAATGATCTAGAGTAAATTTCCTTAAACATAGCTAGTATATAAGCAGGAATGTGAGTAAAAATAAATTAATCGCTGAAGAAGACCGAACGATTACGGTCGAAAATCGATTTCGAGAATAAAAATAATACACAAAATTAAAAGGAAGCTGTCTTTTTTCTATTTTCAACTCTTCTGTGCCTAAGCTATGGAAACCTGACGGAGGTAGTTAACTTTAACCTAGTAAAATAACAAATTAAGCAGTTTCAACGGCGTGACAGTCTTCTCTCTTCAGGAGCTGCTTAGGTTTATTACACTTTCCATTCAACCAGATACGTCTTTTGATTAGAACTTCTCTAAATTTTCAGATAAAATTTATAATAAAAATATCATTAAGATTTCGTTTAGTTAATCATATTAATAATATTGCAACAAAATGGCAGCAAGTTAAATTTTTGCCTGCATATCGTACGTTGAGTAAAAACCCTTCTGACATGAGCGTATTTCTGTCTGCCCAACTTGTTTCTTTTTGTTCCGATTTCCAATAAAGTATGAACTGTTCGCCGAAATATAGTATGTAGCTGTTCTTCAAGATCTATGTATGATTATGATCATCTATCAGTTTTTCGTTTATCATTTCGAGCTCCATATTAGGCTGATGTTGAAAGCTTCAGCGCTGAAATTTTTTCAGCTTTTCTTTATTTCTTCGATTTTCTGACCTGCATTGGTTTTTACATCTTTTCTCTTAGAATTTTTCTATATTTGTACATTTTTAATTCAAAAGTTTCCTCATGTGATTGTGCAAAAATTGTGTTTAGCGAAGCAAGTTCATTTTTGAGATTGTCAATTTAATTCTTCAAAGTTTCACATAATTTTTCGTCTCCGAAGGTTGTCCATTTCGGGGTTAGAATAATTTCGTTCTTGTTGAAAATAGGTCGTTTCAGCATCTTTTCCCCTGTTGATAGTGGTTTTATTTCATTTATTTGAACCTCGAAGCCATCGGGCTCCTTTACTGTGCCTTTGCAGCAAACCGCCACTGCTTGATTTCCCTTCCAAATCAGATCATATTGAACAGCAAATAAATTTAAATTATATAGCAATGCAACTAATAGCAATAAACTTATTTAACAAAATAAGTTTAAATAAATATGTCCAATAAAAATTCATTTTTAATGTAAAATTCATTTTTAACGTAAAATTGTCAAAACCAATTGGAATTTGCTAAAGCAGAGTACCCATTTGAAAACGTCATAAGATGTTCCTTCATCTTTAAAAAAAACTAATCTTTGCCTCTCAAAAGCACAATTTGACATTTTGATATTGATTTTAGTTTTATAAGCTCTTTGCATCGCTATATGCTCGTAAATCCGCTGAGTGGTTAATATAAGGAACGATTTTCCCCGGAAAACGCTCTTCGCCAAAAGGCCTTGATCTTACGAAAATTGTGAGATAAGCACGTTCCTTAATGGAATCTCAAAGCATATTCAATATGCCCGCAAACATTGTATTTTCAATTTTGATGCTGTCATTCAGCACTGAGTCCTTATTAAACTCATTCAGGCCAATGCACATTGTGCATTTATAAAGGTTTTTGCAAAAACGTACTTCGACAGCAGTTCTATGATAATGGTTTTGAAATGGCTGCACAAACACCCGAAAGATACAACTCTGAATTTATGCATGCGTAAGACTATTTAAAAACTTGGAAGTCTATCAGCAGCGTATGCATAGTATGCATGGCTCTCATGTCGAGTATGGAAGGACATTCTGTCATTCAAATTATGCTTGTTTCAATTTTGCTTTTCTTGCTATGCTTATACGAGTATGCTTATTGCTGCATCTTTATTGAAAGAACAACAGCATTCACTCAATTTTTGCGCCTGTGGGGAAATATACAAGAGCTCCTGAAGAAAGCTTTTTAGTGATTTTAATTTTGCGATAATGAAAAGAATCAACGTATAGTCAATGAGATATTTGAAAATATGGAACACTTGCTGGCATTGAAATTAAATAAGAGCTCTTCTTTGTAGAACTATTTACATAATAAATTGAAAAAATCGCCGTTGGCAGCACCAGCCGGAGAGGTAAATTTCTCGTATGTAGCGTAAGGTTTCGAAAACGAATTTGGCTTGCCTACTATTAGACTTCTTACTGCAATTTTCCTAGCACCAGTATTTATTAACATAAAAATTTATTTAGAGACCCTTTATAGAGGCGAAATATTCTGCTAATTAAACTGAGTTGCACACTTATGGATCACAAATTGAAAATCAGCGGATAATAAATTGTTATAAACATATAAATACAGGTTTCGTCCTTCTCACATTTGCTGTTTACGCATTTCGCAGTGGTTACCACACAAAGGTGATAGCTTGTCGGCTTAAATGGCTCAAATAGTTCGTTTCAAAAGATTTCCATAAAAATTTAATCAGCACTTGCGTTGCCATTAATACTCGTATATACATTTTCAATTCTTTTCTGAACCATCAGAGGCTATCATTTTGAATTTTTATTGAAAGCGGCTGCTGAAAATATTAAGATGTAAATTTTCGACTTTTTTTATTTGTCATCCGATTTGCATACTTTTTTGCAGGTTAAATTAACTTGCCTTATTAACTTATAATTCAAGTTTCATCTGAATCTGTTGAGAAATTTGGCTGCTAGAGGGCTACAGAAATAAAAAAAAATTAATTCACCCCCCTTTATGGGGAGACCCCATTAAACACCTTAAAATATTTTCTTCCACTGCGAATTTCGAGAGGCACCACTTTTGACCAACGTGGAAAATTTCCTCATTCTAGCTCATGTGGTTTGCGAGAAAACTTGTTGTGACGCACGAACACGATTTTATAAGTTTTTGCGGTATTGCAAAAATATTTTGCAATATCATAAAAATCGTCTGCTTTATAAATACTTCCAAGTTAAGTCATTTAAAATGTTTCCATAAAAATATTCATTATTTCAGTTGCTACTAATATAGCGCATTGCGCTTACCTTCTGACCTTTGGGGCCGCCATTTTGAATGCATGCATTCGATTTTGGATTATTTTAAATCTTCGTATGCTAGGACCTCATCAATCAATGTGCCAAATCTCGTTCAAATCGGAGTTTCACTCTAGACAGGGCAAAAGTATTCAATTTTTAGCGAAAGTGGCAGCTAAAAATATTAGGTTTTAAATTTTCGACTTTTTTATCTTTGATTTGGCTGTAATAATTTTTTATACAATACAAGAACTGAGTACAGAGATCCATATTCTCAAGTTTCATCAAAATCTGTTGGAAAATGTGACCGCTAGAGGGCCACGAAAACCTGAAAAAAACGCCATTTCGAGATTCGCCCATGCATGACAATCAAAATGTCGAAGTCTCTAGATCTAATTGATTTCATTGTTAAAACCAAGTTTCATATACATCGGAGCAAAATTACGACTTTTAGAAGCCATTGAAAATTTGAGCTTCAACTGGCCGCCATTTTGTTTTTTGCAGCCTGACCTCCAGTTTTTTACATGATTCTTTAGATATTTACAGTTTTTATCAAACTATCGAATTTCATTAATATCGGTTAAAAGCGTTGGTCACAACTTCAACAAAAAAATTTTGTACGTTTTTCGACATTTGAGTGGCCGCCATTTTGGTTCAGACGAGCCGACTTTGGATTTTTCATTGTGAGATTCATCACATACATCAGTGAATCTTTGTACTGAATTTCATCCAAATCGGAACTATACTTTGGCCAGAACAGAAATCACGATTTTTCGTCTAAAATGGCCGCCATTTTGTTTTCACGCTTCCAATATACCTGGTTCACGAATTTAACCGAGGTATTTGCTCAATACACCTTTCCTGAAAAATCGGAGCAAAATTGCAACCTCTAGCGTGGTCACAAATTTCGTTATATCCCATATATTTATTGTCACGTGTTATGGTTCGCGGCCAATAATTTTAATGTTCCGGGAAAGTGAAAACGCACTGTTTTTTAAATTAACTTCAAAAGTTTATTTACTAAGAATGCACAATCATTCATTTCACTATTTAACAATTTTACTTTTCATTTGTCTATCAATTTTTATTTCAACTGTCTGTATCACGAAAATCACTCCACTCTATCAATCAATATCGCCTTTACTTCACGCTCCACTGTATCGCAGTTTTACTATCACGGTTTTACTTTATCTCTCCATTCATTCAGCTCGGCTTTATATAGGGTCTCTAGTCAATCAACCCATTTCTCGTATATTGGCGAATGTTCTGGCGATAAATACCTGTAATATTCGAGCAATTCTAAATATCCCGCAGTGACGTCACTTTCAGATATTGATCATGCTTGGTCGATTCTTGTGCTTTCGAGTACATTCGTTTATTGATCATGATGTTATTAATAGTTGCGATAACAATGGCGACAGTAGCTCGCAGAAATTTTTGGACATGTAACAATATTATTATATGGTACTCTCCGTTATAGGTAAATTTCTCCCGAGAAATTCACCTAAAATGTCGATAAATTTTAAATAACATGGTTTTGAATCATAATTCAAGTAATGTTAATAATTTTTAACCGACTTCCAAAGGGAAGAAGGTAATCAATTCATCACGTATATATATTTTTTTGTTGTATTTTTTTATGTATGTGCACGCATAACTTTTAAACGAAGATAGATAGAAGAGTCCTGTTTTCGGTTAATGATACGTTCTTTTTTCCTGTTCGGTCCCATTTAAAGGATAAGAAATTCAATTAATGGTTAAAGACTTTTACCGTTGAAACTAAAAAATTTCCGACTTTCACCCCAATTTTTCAGCATAACTGATCGACGCGTGTAAAGATTTTGATTGTAGAGGTTTCAAATGAAGGACAACATATTGATCTAAAATGTATCGCTGCAGAATTGTAGTCTTTTCAAGGACTCGGTAGATATTAACAGTTCAATATGATACATTGATGTTGAGAAATTGAATTTAAATGATCTTTTGTACGAAAAGTGCCAATTATTTGGCAATCTTCAAGGATTTGATTGAGATACCGAATCTTTTGGTGACGGATGATATAAATGATCAGTATCCACATTTTTCTGCATAAAGGGTATATTTTAGTCTATCATTTCTACCGGAAATAACCGATAAATTAATTCTAAAGGCAAAATGAATGCAATTCAACAATATTGAGAGGGATAGTTACAGGATGCTTTTCTCTTCCGCATTCATTCTTTGCTTACTGATGAACTTAGTAAAGGATCCTTCTTACATCCTTAGACGTAAATGTTACACATAGGATTTATAAAATTCCCCGAAGAAATAATAAGGATTGACTTATTGCAAATTATAGAGTTGATTCGTTACTTTCCAGTTAATATCATACATTATATGCCCAGAAACCTAAATTTAGTGATACTAAATTTAGTGATACTAAAGACCGGTGAGAGTCGAAACCTAAAAAGAGATACTAATCCTTCTATAATTCATCATAATTTCAAAGATGAATATGATAATACATAGCCGAGTTTTCATTGAACTATAAGATATAATTTTCATGAAACTTTTGTGAAAATTATGTGCTATACTAAACTGAAGATGAAGGCGATGGGTATCGAATAACCGTGAACGAATGATTCGGTTAAGAAGGATTTATTTAAGTAAATTTCTTGAGACTGATTGCAGAGCTAATTTTATGTTTACATATATAAATACATATGTACGAGTATATATATATATATATATATATATATATATATATATGTATATATATAATTATATTCCCTATCCACAAAAAAGGTGACAAGCTGCTGTGCGAAAATTATAGAGGCATATCACTACTTTGTACGGCGTACAAAATATTTTCTAAAATCTTAGAAAATAAAAGTATTATTTGGGAGTATCAAGCTGGTTTTAGAGCAGGTAGATCAACAACAGACCAATTGTTCACAGTCAAGCAGGTACTTGAAAAATTCTGGGAGTTCGACATAGACGTGCACCAAATTTTCGATGACATCAAGCAAGCATACGACAGCATTGATCGTAACGTACTGTACCAAATAATGCTTGGTTTTGGCATCCCAGCTAAATTAGTCCGTCTTACCAAAATGACAATGACGTCGACGACCTCCCAAGTCCGCATCAATAACAAACTCACCGATGCCTTTGACACAAATATCGGACTGAAGCAGCGAGATGGTCTGGCCCCATTGCTATTCAATTTGGCTCTGGAGTAGGTCATACGGAAGCTACCTGTCGATACGCGAGGTACATTACTATACAAGTCGAGCCAAGTTGTGGCCTATGCGGACGACATCAACATTCTGTCACGATCATTAACAACTGCCAAAGAGCTCTTCCTGAAACTTGACAGCGAAGCAAAACTAGTAGGGCTACAAATCAACGCAAATAAAACAAAGCTCATGACGCAGTCGAGGAAAAATACCTCAAATACACAAAATATCACACTTGGCAAATACAGTATCGAAAATCTTAGCGAATTTGTGTATTTAGGCGCCAAAATAACGAAAACGGGCACTGAAAGAGACGAAATATGCCGAAGAATACAGCTCGTAAATAAAATATTTTATTCAGTATTGACGATCTTGAAGACCATGCAGCTGGTCTTCAAGATCGTCAATACTGAAACACAGGAAAACAAAGCTCCAAGTATACAAGTCTGTGATAAGACCTGTGTTATGCTATGGGTGTGAAACATGGACCCTAACCCAAGCATCCGCAAACATATTGAACGCCTTTGAGCGACGGGTCCTGAGGCAAATAATCGGAGCGAGGCTAGATGGGGACCAATGGCGAATTCGATACAATCATGAGCTGTATGAAATTTTTGATGAACCGGAGGTCTCAACGATTGTAAGACTGCGGAAGCTGCAATGGGCTGGACACATGAATCGTATGGACGAACAACGGATACTCAAGAAGGTATTCGTTGGGAGAACTGAAGGCCGGTGGCCAGTGGGGAAACCGAGGAAACGCTGGTCTGACTCGGTCGACGAAGACAGTTCATTGCTGCTTGGATTTTGGAATTGGAAGATGCGGTCAACGGACCGAGACAGTTGTAGGCGCTGTTTGCAGGAAGCGAAGGCCAGAGAGGGGCTGTAGTGGTAAGAAAAGAGAGGGAAAGAAAATCCTCCAGTTTTTTAGGTCTTTATGAGCACATTTTTTACAAAGACCTAATAGTTTCGTGACCTGTCTGTCCCTCGGTCTGCCCGTCTGTCCGTGCGTCACAGCTGATTTCCTCAGAAACTATAGAAGCTAGAATGCTCAAACTTTGTGAAAAGGTCAGAAGTGATGGTCTCTCAAAAGTCAGTACCAAAAACTTAAAAAATGTTCAAGGGGGTCCCCCTTATAACGAATAAGCCCTTAAAAAAAATTTTTCATCATGGGTAGTTTAGTGGGGTATCAAATGAAAGGTCTTGATTAGAACTTTTAGAATCTGAAAAAAATGATTTTATGAATCAGGGGGTCGAGATCGAGATCGATACATTTCAATTGTATGGAATTACAACAACAACAACACGTGTTTATGGTTGATACATATTTAAAATTGACCTATGCACTTTTATTTTCTTAAAATTTTCATGAAACTTTAAAGAATAGTGTTCAACTTGAACATTTTCAATCGACCGAGCATTCAGAAAAATCATTTAAGCTAGATCAAAATGGCGGCTGCACTGTGCTTATGAAAGAAACTGTGCATCTTTTGCATAAATTTGACCGATTTCATATCCTAGTATTGGATGAATAATTCAAGTTATCGATTCACGCTATTAGAAAACTTGTTTCTAACCCTAGGGTGTTTACAAAGACCTTCTGGTAGGAGCACTCTCCTGCTTGCTCAACTTGATTACATAATCCTTTAGATACTTATAGTTTCTATCAAACTATTGTATTTCATTAATATCGGTTGAAAGCTTTGGTCATAGCTACAACAACAAAATTTTGTACGTTTTTCGTCCTTTGAACGGCCGCCATTTTGTTTCAGCCGAGCCGACTTTGGATTTTTTACTGTGAGATTCATCACATACATCAGTGAACCTTTGTACCAAATTTCAGCCAAATCGGAGCTATACTTTGGTCAGAACAGAAATCACGATTTTTCGTCTAAAATGGCCGCCATTTTGTTTTCGCCTGGTTGATATAGCTGGTTCACAAACATAACCGAGATATTTACTCAATACATTTTTTTCTGAAAATTTTGTGAAAGTCGGAGCAAAATTGCAACCTCTAGCGTGGTCACAAATTTCGTTATATCCCATATACAGGATGCGTACGGTATTTGAGGACATGCATAAATGTGACTATAAATTCGCGAATTTTTTTTTAATTTTTTTCCTTTTCAGATAAGAAATGGCGGACTACACCATCACTCAAAGAGATATGCTGTCATCGTCGCTATAACCTCTAATTTTCTTAATTGTGCCCGTTCATTCGTGCTTAAGGTTCGCCGTGAATCAGAAGCGTCAGGAGGCGATACAGAATCGGTTGCAGAATTTTTAGAGCAAATGGAAGCGATCATAGGCGAGGACCCTTCAAAATCAATGAGGGTCCTTGCGAGTGAGCTTCATTTTTCTGAGCGCCTTATTCGTAGAGTTGTCCACGAAGACCTTCGGTATGAGTCTTACGTGATGCGTAGAGGACATTTCATGTCGCAACGAACGCGGGAACAGATAGTTCTCCAATCAAAACGTTTTTTAAACAAAATAAAACACCCTGAGGCGCCCAAAATGTTATGGCTTTTTTCCGACGAAAAAAATTTTGACTAAGATCAAAAGACCAATCGCAGAAAGACGGTAGTGAAACCCTGGATTGACAATGTAAGCGGAGGCAGACCATACATTTTTCAACAAGACTCGGCTCCTTCTCATAAAGCGATGGCAACACAAGATTGGATGGCCGAAAATTTTCATGACCACATAACACCGAACCTATGGCCACCTAGCTCCCCAGACCTTAATCCTTTGGATTATTACGTAGGGGGTGTAGTTGAGCGTGAGACCAATAAGCGTCCTCCTAATTGTTGCGCAGGAATGATCAAGAAAACAAAGGAAACGAAACAGCGTTACGACAAAGAATAAAATAAAAAAAACGTGTCTACTCGTTGACGGTCAAAAACAGACTAGTTTATTGTGTACTGAACTGAAGAACATGAGATGACTACGTTATAGAATTCAAACAAAGAAAATAGATCAGAGATAGTAGAGAACGCATACATTTACACTCCCACTCGTTCCTTATCTCTCAAAAGAATACAAATTATTTTATATTTAAAGTATTACGTAGCTTCGTAAAGGTTTCACGATTAAGTCCTTTGGTGAATAGATCTGCAAATTGGTCTGAACTACCAATCTGCTTAATCTTGATTTTGTTGTCAACAACCAATAGCCTCGAATAGTGAAATTTGACTTCTATGTGTTTCGTGCGACGGTGAAATACTGGTTTCTCTATTAATTTCTTCGCTGCTACGTTGTCAGTATACAAGATAGTTGGCTGTTGTTGCTTACAGCCTATAGATTCTAGAAGTAATCTAGCCCAAATTACTTCCTTTGCCGCATCGTGAATAGCTACGTACTCGGCTTCAGTTGTCGATGTCGCTACTATTATTTGCTTCCGTGAAGACCATATCACGGGGCTGCCATTAACCGTTAAAACTACACCACTGACACTTTTCCTAGTGTCTAGGCATGCTGCATAATCAGCATCACCATATGCATCCAGTCTGCATACATCGTTGCCCCTAAATGACAGTCCGATGTCCAAAGTACCTCGTAAATACCGTAGGACACGTTTTGCTGCTTGCCAATGCTCCATTGATGGTCGTTCCAAGAATTTTGATAACGTGGAAACAGTGAATGTAATATCGGGGCGTGTACCAACAGATAAGTACATCAATGCACCAATTAGTTGTCGATAGGGTACATTTGCGACTTCTCCGGTATTTGCCACAAGTTTCGCATTGCTTTCGAATGGTGTTGAGATCGTCTTGCAGTCGGACATGCCAAATCGTTCCAAGATAAGTTTGCGTATGCTGACTGAGATATTCGAATAATAGAATCGGTCTCCTTTTGGATTATCTCAATACCCAGATAGCAGCTTGCAATATTGCTTTTAATTTCGAATGTATTGCTCATTTTTAGCAGCAGATCTTCAACGTCAGACTCGAGTCGACCACATACAAGTCCGTCGTCGACATACAACACCACCAACAAATCGCCACCTTTGCCAATGTATACACATGAGTCAGCAGATGACTGCATCACCCCAGATTGCTTCATAAAATGATCGAATTTGATATGCCATTGTCGAGGAGCTTGCTTTAAGCCATACAAGGCCTTCCGTAAAAGATGAACTTTGCCTGTTCCATCGTCAAAACCATCAATCTGCTTCACATATATTTCTTCTGCTAGTTCGCCATACAAGAACGCTGTTTTTACATCGATTTGGAATACCCGATACTTTTTGGCTGCAGCAACTGCTAACAAAGTACGAACTGATTCAAACCGTGCCACCGGTGAAAACGTATCATCGTAGTCGATTCCCTTACGCTGACCGCAACCACGCACAACTAAGCGTGCTTTGAAGCGATCAACAGTTCCATCAGGGTGTGTTTTGATACGATACACCCACCGTGTTGAGATAGCTTTCTTACCACTAGGCAATTCGACCAATTGCCCAAGAACACATTGATCGCTTAATGATTTCATCTCGTCTTTCATACAAAGCTCCCACTTGTTAGCATCGGCACAAGACCGAGCCTCTGATACGCTGTTAGGAATGACAGTATCTGCAATGAAAGTACAACCGGCATTTAGCAGTTCTGCCATATTTACGGAACGAACATGGGATCTTGTCCTTTTCGAAATCGGAGCTTCCTCAATAGATCGACTTCTCGTTCGAATCGGTGAAATACTCGGTAGATTATTGTCATCGTCAAACGCATCGTCAATATCATCAATGTTTGAGCTATCACTGACTCTGATTGGTTCGTTGATAATATCAACGGTTTCTGGCGTAGTTCGCTTCGCAACAGTTTCCGCATTTTCGCTCGTCACATATTGAGTTTTCCGTAAATGAGTATCTTCTTCTACAAATACGACGTCACGACAGGTAACTACTTTGTTAGTACCAGGACGCCACAATCGATAGCCTGCAGGCGCATACCCAACTAAACGCAAAATTTCCGCTTTTGGTTCTAGTTTCGACCGCTTTGATTCATCAATCAGAGCGTATGCCTTGCAACCAACTGTTTGTAATTTTGTAAGCTCTGGTTTTCGTCCGTACCATACTTCAAATTGTGTAAGACCGCGAAGACGATTGAGCGGTATCACGCAGCGTAAGTTAGCTGCAGTTGATAAAACTTCAGCCCAAGCTTCGTATGGCAAGCCATTACACAACATTGTGCGTGTCGATTCTAAACAAGTACGATTTTGCCGTTCTGCACGACCATTCATCTGTGGACAATATGGCACTGAGTTTTCCATTTTGATCGAATGCCGTAAAAGTAAATCACGCATTGGTTTCCCCGTGAATTCACTCGCCTTGTCGCATCTGACCCGGCGAATATCATGTCCGACAGATTTAGAATTTATGATCAGTCGTTCAAGCGCGTCGACTACTCTGTCTTTTGATTTAAAGGTTCGGCAAAAACACTTCCACTATAATCATCGGTAAATAAGACCGCGAAACGATTTCCTCCCCGAGACGGCACTTTCATCGGACCGATAATATCGAAATGGATAAGTTCTGCGCACTTTGTTGCTCGCTTCTCATTTTTTACATATGGTAGGCGATGCATTTTACCTAATATGCATGACTCACAAAATGTGTTTTCGTTCGCGTCGCAGGTAGAATTATCATTTTTACTGTCTTCTTGCCCTTCAACTGTAATGTTTCCGAACAAATTTCATTTCAACATTTCACGAACCGCGCGATAATTCGGATGACCCAATCTTTCATGAAGTTGTCGAACACTTACAGACGCGACACATGCATTCGACGGTTGAACTTCTTCATAGTCCATTTCAAATAGGTTGTTGTTTACTTTCCAGGCACAGCCGACTATTTTACCATGTAATTTCAATACGGCTTTAGATCCTTCGGCTTCGTGTCTAGCACCATTCTTCGAAATGAACGAACCTAACAACAGAAGTTTTCGTTTTAAGTGCGGTACATGATATACCTCTCTGATCGTTACGAGACCAGCCGACTTAGATACGAATTGTAGCGATCCCTTGCCAACTGCATAAATTATATGATCGTTTGCTACTGCGATAGGTTTCTCGTCTCTGCATAGCGGCACATAGTTGAACATGTTCGAGCAATCGTTTGTCATGTTGTCTGACGCTCCGCTGTCTAATAGCCATTTAGAGTTGTTGTTGTGTGTGTTAGATGCATTGAATGCAACATCTTCAGTGATTGCACATTTCGCATCCGCGCCGTTAGTATTCTTCTTGTTCTTTCGGCGATAACAATTTTTAGCCATGTGGCCAAGTTTGCCACATTCAAAGCATTTTATTGCTTTACGTTTAGGCTTACTTGCATACAATGCTTCGTTTGGTTCGACGTTGTTGGTACCTGCACCTGATTGCAGTTGGTTTTCGATTATCTCTAATTGTTCACGCAACTTGTCAAAGGATAACGAAACTCCTGATGCGGCCGAAATCATGTACGTCTGCTTGAAAGTGGTGAATTTTGCAGGTAATTCGTTGATAACTTTGGCTACCATGTTTCCGTCGGTTATTTCATCGCCAGCTGTATGTAGCCTTTGTTTCAAAACGGACAATTCAGAGCAAAAGGCACCGACACTTTGGCCTTCTCCGAATTTCTCGCCCATAAATGCCTGAGCCAACAAATATTTATTTGTTTCGGTTTTCGCTTCGTACAGCGATTTGATTTTTACGAACATTTCCCTTGATGTCGTACACTCACGAATAACCGCGTGATCATTCGTGTTCAGGCCTGCTGATAATATGCGTCTCGCTTTTGCATCCCACATCTTCCATACACGGAGATCAGCAGCTACTTGAGGCTTAATTACGACGCCATTAGCAACCTCGTCAACACCACACATTTCCAAAGACGCGTTGACTTCGAAAAGCCACTCTTCGTATGTCGCCTTGCTGAGTTTCGGAACAGAAATCTTTTCTTCTTGTCCAGCCATTATCAAATTTCAAAAAAAAAAGGTCTAACACAAAAGAAACCACAATGAAATACAAATGTCACTATGTCCGTAAAATACGATCCCGGTTTTACACTTATTAAACTTTCGATTTTTGCACTAGAACTGGGCCCATAACCTGTTGCGCAGGAATGATCAAGAAAACAAAGAAAACGAAACAGCGTTACGACAAAGAATAAAATAAAAAAAACGTGTCTACTCGTTGACGGTCAAAAACAGACTAGTTTATTGTGTACTGAACTGAAGAACATGAGATGAGTACGTTATAGAATTCAAACAAAGAAAATAGATCAGAGAGAGTAGAGAACGCATACATTAACACTAATACCACTTCTTCGCTGAAGACTGCTATTAATGCCGTTATGGCCATTATGAACAAGGAGCATTTGATTCGGGCATGTAATCGTTTCCGGACCCGGCTCGAAGAGGTTATTGCTGATTTTATTGAACAGCTTTATAGGCATATATTAATTTAACGTTGTATAAAAAAAATCCTGAAATTAAATTATTTTGTTAAAAATACAAGCTAATTCATTTTACTCTCAAGTTATCCTCAAATACCGTACACACGCTATATATATATATATATATATATATATATATATATATATATATATATATATATATATATATATCTATATAAGGTACTCTCCGCAATAGGTAAAATTATAAAATCGCGACTTGTCTGTATGTCCGACCGTTCGTTTGTTCGTGCGTTACAACAAGTTTTCTCGCAAACCACATGAGCTAGAATGAGGAAATTTTCTACGTACGTGCCTTGGTGGTGCCTTTTGAAATTTGTAGTGCAAGAAAATATTTTAAGGTATTTAAGGGGGGCCTCCCCATACAGGGGGGGTGACTTAAATTTTTTTTTATTTCTGTAGCCCTCTAGCAACCAAGTTTCTCAACAGATTCCGATGAAACTTGAAATTATAAGTTATTAAGGCAATTTAATTTAATTATGCAAATTGGATGACAAATAAAAAAATCGAAAATTTACAGCTTAATATTTTTAGCAGCCGTTTTCAATAAAAATTCAAAATGACGGCCCCTGATGGTTCAGAAAAGAATTGAAAACGTATATACATAATAATGGCAACGCAAGTGCTCATTAAACCTTTATGGAAATCTTTTGAAATTAACTATTTGAGTTATTTAAGCCGACTAGTTGTCACCTTTGTGTGGTAACCACTGTGAAATGTGTAAACAGCAAATGTGAAAAGGGTGAAACCTGTATTTATATGTTTATAACAATTTATTCTCCGCCGTTTTTCAATATGTGATCCATAAGTGTGCAACTCAATTTAATAACTAGCAAATTATTTGCGCCTCTATAAAGAGTCTCCAAATACGAAGGTCGGCATATTCTTTTTATGTTAATAAATACCCATGCGATGCTACAAAATTGCAGTAAGGAGTCTAGTAGTGGGCAAGCCAAATTTTGTTTTCAAACCTTACGCTTCATATGAGAAATTTACCTTTCCGGCTGGTGCTGCCAACGGGGATTTTTGTTATCTTGTGATCATGTTAGTGTAGATTTCAAAACAGCGGCGGTTTAAATATGCGATATTTCAGATTTTTGCAGACCTCATGCGGCCAATTTCTCGGCGGATTTTGTGAAGCTTGAAGTCGTAGGTTATTAAAGCAAGTTATTTCATGGAGCAAAAATTATGAAAATCCAATGATGAATAAAAAAATCGAAAATTTAAAGCTTTATATTTGTAGCTACCATTTTCAATAAAAAGTGAGCATTTTCGTTCTGTCCAAAGTATAACTACGATTTGAACAAGATTTGGCAAACTGGTTGATTATACTCTAAGAGGGATATCTTTTAAAATAATCCAACATCAAACTCTTAAATTCAAAATAATGGCTCCAAAGTTCAGGAAGCAAGAAAAAGTCGTTGAATATAATTTTATGGAAATGTTTTCAAATCGGTTACATTAGAAGCATTTATGTTATGCTACACAATTTTTTTCCTTTCACCGTATGTCAGTCAAATTAGCATTTACTTATCGAAACTAATACGAGAAATTTGGCTTTTCTGCTGATGTTGCCAACGGAGATACTTTTATCGTACCTTGGCTCTCTACACGGATGAGGTCAAAATTAGCTTTTTCGGCTCCGATGGAAAATTGTTTGAGGAAAGCATAGGAAACCGTAAACTGGAAAAGCAGTAAAGAAAACCGTCAAAAACAATGGTGATTCTTTGATACTATGGGGCTACATGTTGGCAGCAGGAGTTGGTAATTTATATTGTATCCCTGGAATTATGGTTAAGAATTACTAAAAGAAAATTTAAAACAATTTTAAGGAAAGCGCCGAAAATCTTAGGAATAAAGAAAACTTTGTATTTTACCAGAACGAGCCCAAGCATAAATCTTGGGATGTGCGAAACGCCTCCTCCTCTTCTGATATGAATGTCATAAATGTAAGTGGGCCGAAACATTAAAGAACTTAAAAGGTAGTTCTGGAAAAATGGCAGGAAATTGAACCGTCATTTTCATACAACCTTGTTCAAAGTATGCCAAAATGTATGGAGGCAGTTATCAAGAACAATGTTAAATGCACAAAATATTAAATTAATAAGTGTGACATTCGAATTGAAGATGAACAGCGTGTCCGATTTTGAGTGTTAGATGTGTTAAAAGGAGTTCACATAATACTTGTTGTTTTTTTCTGCCGTTAATGTTAATATACTCGTAATATAATAAAAACAATCAACTGAAAAGTTTGAAATTTATCTAGAATTTTCCTTATTGCACATAAAGTTTACTGAAAAGCATGTTTCTATGCCGTCCGACTTTGAGTGTGAGTAACTGTAGTTGCTTTAGTCTGAATCAAACCATCTTAAAAAACTAAGCTATAAGGAGAATGTAAAATATGAATAATTTTTACTTAAATTACTTTCAAATCACCTACGCTTACTTTGCTCCAGTTCTGCTAGCCCATGAATCCATTAATTATATTCGTCGAGGGCCTATTTCTTAAAACAAGACACAACAACAGCATCTTGTAGCATATACGCTTTACTCAGCAACGCCTAGCCTAGATACTCGTATGAGCTTATTTAAGATATCAAATATAACAGCATCCTCGATATGACACAATAATTCTCCAAGCGTTGCTCTTCGACGTCGTCGTTATGCAATTTAATTTGCAAAACCACATCGTATACGAGTATTCCGGTAATCTTGCAGGTATAACTGAATCGTCTTCATGAAAAGTATATAGATTCAACGTTGACCTAGAAAGGCACTTGCATATGAATAGACATACACTAGGAGAAACCGACATAACATCAGGATGGGTGCAGACCTCTGCAGTAACATACATATGTATGTACATGTTCGTTCATATTAAGTGTTTCTTTTATTCTAATTTAGAATGATGGTAGATACAATACGAATCATAAAAGCTTATATTTCCGTTAGTGCGCTTTGAAAGATATGATTGATTGAACTCAGATTTGTCAGGATGGCATCTCGCATCAGAGCAACTGATGAAAAGAGACTTTTAATTCACTGCACCAACCTCTTGCCTGCCCTACAATGATTACTGGACAAGTTTCCAAGGCTTTACAAAAAAAAAAAAACAAAGCAATACCCTATTTAAATCGGTACCTATCTGTCCGTCCGTCTGCATGTACGTGACAGCAGGCTTCTTCAGAAACTGCTGAAGCTACAGTAACTAACCTAGAAGTGGCGATTTCGTCAAGATTTCACAAATGTAAAAAAATCGTTCTTAGAGGAGTCTCAACTTAACATATAAGATGGTGGTGATAATAGAATTTTATCATAGGTAGTTCTATGGATAATAAAACAAGTAGGGTAGATTGTTACCAGAAGGGTTTTATATTCAATCTATAAAGCGTAAACTTTCATCTTAAGCCACTCACAATTAACTTCACGCAACAGTGTGTGTTGGAACTATGCAAATCAAATCCTTAAATTGAAGAAAAATAACCCCAAATTTACTCAATATTGCTATCTTAAGTGGCCGTCATGCTTTTCGTTACTGATGATTTTCAAAGATATTGATACGCTACAAAGATGTTTCCGAAATTTTTCTGAACATTCTAGCAAAACCGTAGTGTTTAAGAGTGTATTGTTGCATATCCACGTGTTTTGCTGTAAAACATTCAAATCACTATAGCTTCGTTAAGCATTTTTAGATTCTTTTGAAACTTGCAGGGTTGAACAATTCTTAGATATGATAATCTAGTCTTATTCAATCATAATAAGTATTACTAATGTAAATGAGCGGATTTTGACTTCCGAGGTATTTATTTTCGTTAAACTTGATTTTCGGAGCGAAGATGAACTGAGGTTTTATTAGGATTTGACACCTGAACTAAATTTTATTAGGATTGATTTTTTAACAATTTTAATTAGATTGATATACGAGGAATGTATACGATTGCCTTATTGTTAGAAAACATGAACCAAGCCGTACAAATCTAATCGGTCATGGGAATTTCATCTCGAATATGTGAATTAGAATAAACTTGGTACCAGAAGTTCATAATTTGACTAGGGAAATTAAATTCTTCATTATACACACAGTACAGTATTATATAGGGTGTTTTTTTAGAGGCGGGGCACTTGAAAATGGCAACAGTATTCCCGGGACAGCCTATGTCAAGGTTTTTGGTTGTTTTGAGGTTAGTGTTGTTGGGCGATTCATCATGAATAGACTCGCGCCGCAGCAACGTTTGCAAATTGCCCCAAAGGAAAGATTTCCATCGATATACGATTTCGTTTTAAATTTTTGTTCGTGATGAAGCACACTTTTGGTTAAATGGCTACACCAACAAACAGAATTGTCACAATGGGAGCGACGACAATTCTCAAGCAGCTGTCAAAACACCATACATCCAGAAAAAGTTAACGTTTGTTACGCTTTATGGGCCGTGGTATAATTGGTCTATATCTGTTCAAAAATTATGATGGCCACAAAGTTACAGCATACACTGAGCAGTACAGAGATTACTAACTTTTTGGTGCCCTTCCAAGCGACCGTGACGAGGGTACTCGTGGACATCCCAATCGAAGCGTTCCAGAAATGTTACGAAGCATGGAAAACGCGCTGAAATCATTGTATATTTGCCCAAGGGGATGGCAGAGCTGTAGAATAATTTTTAAATATACGGTTTTCATGGAATCAGTCTCAATACTTAATTATCACATCTCGTAAGAAACAATTGAGCACATGGAAGCCAAGCCAACATTTGACGCGTTGTTGCCCAAATATAACCTGATTTACTGCGAAGAGTGTGTGAAAATTGATCCTCCAGATTACAATACTTATGCGCCCGCCACAATGGCCATTTGCCCGAAATCATCTTTAAATATTAATGACAAAAAAAACCTTTCAAATAAAGCCAATTTCATGGATATTAAAAACATTTTGATTTGAATTTAACGTACTCCACCACTTAAAACCCTTTACAATAACATGAAATAACAAAGAAGGAATTCACAACACAATAACCAGCAATAATAAAAAATCCTACGGCTACGGCAGCCAGAAAAAATTCCTCTTAAATACCATTAGATTTGGATAAACAAACAGCAAGGCACGCTACTGATATTTTGACTGAAACTTGCGTATCATTAAATAGGTTCGACTTTCTCATTTATGAACTATCATCATCTATGGCATGACAGAACAAGTTGAAATCGAGCTTCTTCGGCAAAGTATTGGATAACTCAAACACAAACAAGCTAGTATTAAATATAAGGCTGGTGCCGGTCAATGTGATTTGCAATGATGGCACAAATAATATGGACCACCCGCTGTACAAGATTCATGGGCCGCCCACTGTCTACAGTCCACACATTGAATCCAGTCATCTCCTAGCTTGCTTCCTTCATAGTTTTCAATACAAATCAGCCAAACATAATCATCGTCATCACTTAACGGTACTCGTTCTTTTTTGAATTCCTAAATTTCATTCCTTTGTTTTTCAACAAAGTTAAATATGTTTATGAAGTGTCCAAGAGATCGAAAGAAAGAAGAGATGTAGTTACTTAATAAATGATTTTGGCTTATTCGGCAGAATACGAGTGTACCTTAGCGTGACTAAGAAGGTACTGCCGTCGCTGCGTTTGTACTTACACTGCGCTACTAATCATAGATGGCGTAATCTCTGAATTACATTTCATTTAAAAAATTAACTTCGAGAAAATACTAAATTAAATTCGAGTAAACAACACTCCTTCGCACCGTTGCTTTTCGCACAACACTTTAATGCATATCTTAACAAATTCAATGCAATAATAGATTACAGAATTTACAAAAAGTGAAAAAGACATTGATTTCATATTAAAATAAGATATTAAATTACAATAAGAATAATAAATTAAGGAAAGCAAAAATTTTAATCGTTTTTCTTTCAAAAACCATCTTTACATGCGCATGCCAATAGAGTGTAGGCCTACTTTTCTTTTCTTGCATTTTTAAATTTCTTGGGGAGTCTTCTTGTTCAACTTCTTTTGTCATTGTATCTACCTACCTTTCCACGTGATCAACTATTTTCGCATTTTCACCATCATATGTTTCTATCTTACTAGGCTGTTTATCTTCATGCTCTGATGTTTGCCCTTGTTTGTGGTGTTGAGTCTGGAGTGACGGATCACAGGGAATCTCGGTGATATCTGCCAAAGATTTTTCTTCCTGAGTGAGGCACGTAGATGATTTTGGCTGAACTAATCTATTATCTATGTTCTCGCTGCTTTCATGACTCGTAACCAGTTGATTGATGCTCCTCGTGTGTTGTATAATCTATCTCGTTCTCTACTATGTACAGACGTGCACCTAGTTTTGACCTGATGACTCCGTGTGACCATTTGGGTTTATCCCTACGGTAGTCCCGGCAACGCCCGGTTTGATTATCCTCGTAGTTTTGGGCTTTTTCACGACTCAGCGGTTTTCCAACTTCTTCTTTGGAACAAATCATGTAGGTTGGCGTTTGAATTTTCTGGTTTTTGTAAAAAAACTCTGTTAGAGAGGGGCTTGAGCTTGCAAGTTTGGCTTTTCTCATAGTGAACATAACTCTGGCTAATTTTGATCGTTTTTTGGCTACGTCTTGGTGTTTACACCACAGATTTTTGAAGCGTCCTGCCACACTGTTTGATAATGGATAGAGCGGTGGCGAAAATTTAATTCGTGCTCCGTTTTTCGATAAAAACTTCAAAAATTTCTTGGATATCAACTGCCGACCATTATCTGACACGATTAGTGAAGGCATCCTGTAGTCTGCAAACATTTCTCGCACATTTCTTATGATCTCTGCGGCGGTCATCGAAGCAACTTTTTAACGATCAGAAATCTGGAGAAAGTATCGACAGCAATTAGGAATACGTCACCCTGGATAGGTCCTGTGTAATCCAAATAAACTCGTTCCCACTAGTGACTGGATATCGGCCATGAGAAAAGAGGAGCTGACGGCGGGTTTTCCCGATTTTCTTGGCACCTCTGACGGGCATTCATCACAGCTTCGACGTATTTGTCTACCCTTGGCAACCAAACGTAATCCCTCGCTGCCGCTTTAGTTCACACGATACCATGATGAGATATGTATATTGTTTCGAGTACTTTCTCACGGAGAGATTTTGGTGCAATAAGTGAATCACCTGGCAGTAAATAATCTCTTTACAATGAGATTTCCATACAAGTATCCAAAATGGCTATAACTCGGATTACACACTATCTGGCCATCCCTCTCGAATAATTTGACGAATCTTGCTCAGATTAACATAGGGTCGAGATCAGCCACTGTAGTGAAGCCTATCCAATTTACAGGTCCAGGTTTGATTTCCAACAAGTGAATACCCATTTTGATTTCCAACAAGTGAATACCCATTAGCTCCAAAAACTGAAGAAGGCGTGCGACGTTGTCTCGCAGCCCACACCTTAGCTGATTGCGCATCATGTCTTCTAAAATGCTTCTGAATCCAAAATTACATGCAAGACGTCTCAGCTCTGCCACGAAATCCGCCAATTCCTGCCCAATTTTCTGAGTGCAATGATGAAAAGGAGGAGGATTAAAATGAACAGTTAGCTTTGCTATTATACCATCATAGTCAACTTCATCAGGCTTTGAAGGGTGTAGCAGGTTGCAAGTGAGACTATACATGTCCTCTCCACAGCAAGTGAAAAAATACGCATGCTTCATAACTGCATCTGTAATACGCATGGTGGTAAAGTTGAAATTTAATAATGTTACCCATCGAGACCACTCTGTTGGGCGGCTGATATCAAAGATTTTTATACATATCGACGTAGCAAACACAGATGGTGTGCTTTGATCAGTTTCCGTGTCTGAATTGACCATTTTTACTTAGTTTGAACTAAAACATATTTTGGCTAAAATGAAGTTTCGGTCAATAATGTTGTCGAGCCGCGTTTCCTATCTTGAACGATCTGCACTTGATTTCATGTAGACCCTCTCCTCAATTTACGCCTTGATTACGAGTCGAAGGAAGATGGCTTTGGCAAGCGATGCAAAAAGACGCGCTTCATAGACTTACGGAATGACTCGCTATCTTCGGAGGGGTTATGTACATAAATTATTACACAGAGTATGAGTTTAACTGTCTATTTGCTGCGAAAATGATGCAACACGTTTGGGAAAAGGTTTAACTTATGTGAACTTCACGTTATAACAATACCAGTCCTACCCTCCAAACACTGACAGTTAGTTAGCCACTATGCACACAGGACTGATCGTATCAGCAAATTTGTAATGTATTCCCGCTATTCCGTTAAAACATTCTCGTAGATCCCATCCTCGTCACCATATGAAGTGTCCAAGGGATCGAAAGTGAGTAGTTACTTAATAAATGATTTTGGTTTATATGGCGGAATATGTGTGCGTCTTAGCATACTGCTGTTGCCGCGTTGCATTTTTTCTATTAATCATAGATGGCGCAATCTCTGAATTACTTTTAATTTGACAAATGAACGTCAAGAAAATACCAAATAAAATTCGAGTATACAACGTTTTGTCTTTGCTTTATTTGTTTCTTCAAAAGTGTTTTGTTCATCATTTATTGCAATTGATAAAACGTGACTTCTCCTCTTCCTCTTGTGCAGAACATAATTCAACATCTTGACTGCGGGACAAATTATTCAGACATTCTGATATCCCAGTAATGGCTCCATTTTCATTTGAAACAAAACATCAGTGACACATGCTGATGAAAAATCAAGATCCGTGAACACTTAGTGGATAAATTGGTAGACTCCAATTTTTTTGAGTCCAGCCTTAATATTTGCGGGAGTTGGAGCTAATGGCATCGCTGCAGTGACAATACCGGGTAAATCATACATGCTCAATATTTGTCCGGTGTGATTCCTCATCCATGCGTCACAGATTAAATTGACAACTTTTTTAAACGGTCCATACACTGACCTATGGAAAGGTTGTAGCTTATGCGAGCAATGCGGAGGGAATAGTAACAAAACTTTCCCACTTGATTTGCAAAAATCGAAGACATCAATATACGAGTACATGTGTGATGTATGATTATCTAAAATGAGCAAAATTGTATGGGTCATTGCACAATTTGTATGCTTTTACTTTTTATTTGTATGCTTTTGCTCTTTATTCTGCATCCAACCAGATGGTGTAGCTACTCTCTTTGTGCGTATGGGGCTATTTCTATTAAAGTGGTCCTAGTATCGAACCCGAGGAAAAACGAAAACAGGAGGAATCACATCCCCTAAGGCGTTCGCTGCAAAAGCAATTGTTACGAGTGCTCCTCACTATCCTGATATTACCGACCCAACCTGTTGAGCACCGCGTTTGGCAACAACTTTCCCTGGATGTTTAACAGTAGTTACACCCGTTTCATCAACATAGTGTGTACTTTGGGGCTCGAAAATATCCCCATCTAAAACTTTCTCCAGGTTGTCAAAGAACAAACCAACATTTGTTCCGTTGAAACAAGTCAGTCAATCCTCATCGGTCATTTTATTTTCATCCCAAGGCCTTGGATGCATCAAATTAAATTTGAATGAGACTTCGTAAGCTAATTTTCTTACGTCTCTAGGAGGAAGCCCAAAATATATGTCGGCGCAACGAATTATATAATAAGACAGGTTTTTTTCTTGTTCGTGTGTAAATACTTTGTTGTGCGCATTATAATCCATAGGCGGCACAATTTCTCCTACTTTTAGTTTACGAGCTTCACGCTTCCTTGCGCGCTTTCTCGGCATCTGAAAATAAAAAATTCATGACAACATCAAAAGTGTTAGAGTACTGGTTGTTTTTTGTCGCGCTTTTTTGGCATCTGAAAATAGAAACCTCACCCTAATTTGCCGAAAGTTAATAGCTTGGGGTCAGTAGCAACGTTGCATCCGACCCCCAAACAAACTGTTACAACCGACCCCAATCTCCTATTTCAGAAATATTTTCCAGTAACTTTTTCAAACAAAAGAATAGATTAAAAAATAACACTCACATTCTAGATTCAACATTTATGTCTTTTTGGGTTGATGTAATAAAGTTCACAATAATAAATGGTTTTGGTAGAATTCACTATTGAATAAAATTAAAAAATTTCGTTTTACACCCAAAAATCGATTTATTTTACCCACGTATATGTTCAGTTTCAAGTCAAAAGAAGCACTACAGATCGATTTCAAGGAAGATGATACATATTTCTCTGTCATTGTCTAGACGCTGCTGCTTATGGTTTTCGAATTATGGGTGTAGTTATAGTCGTACCCTGTTACAATCATCCACGGTTTGTTGTTTGTGTTCTAAATTTTAAATAACTGGAAATAAGTTGTTTTTTTTTGTGGTAGGGAGGTGAAGGCATTTACGCCCGCCGAGTCTGGCAGTGTGGGACTCCCATGGAGGATACCCTTGGACTACCCACTAAACACCTCCCCTGTCAATCTGAGAACCTAGCCTGGAACCGTTTGACACATTACTTCGGGCCAGGTCTCGTTTTGTTACGCCGTGGGGCGCCTTCAAGCTGGGGAGTCCCTTTCCTAGCGGGAGGGGAGAGGGGAAGAGGAAATGCCAGAAGAGCGATCCCCCAGCCCCAGCACCTCCGGCTGCTGTGAGTCCCTTTTATCTTTTAGGACTGCCCGAGCATAATGTGCCACCTGGTTCCATTTGTCAACCGGTTCGAGCATCACCGCAACTATATTATCCGGGGTGAGCTCTCCCGTCTCCCTGTAGAGTTCCCTTCGCAGCCTGGCCCATTTGGTACACGCAAAAAATGTGTGACAGGCATTGTCCTCCTCTCCTGGGCAAAACCAACAATCGGGAGACCGTGACTTACCGATCTTGTGCAGGTAAGACTGAAAACACCCGTGCCCGCTCAAAAGCTGGGTCAGATAGAAGTCAGTCTCACCATGCCTTCGATTTAGCCACGGTCTCACATCCGGGGTGAGGTGCGCAGTCCACCTTCCCTTCGTGCAATTCACCCAAGACTGCTGCCAATCGTTGAGCGAGCGTTGTCTCTCCTCGCGGACAACGATCTCCCTCGCATCCTCGTTTCGGCGCAGGTAAATAGCGCGGCGCTCTCTAGCAAGGAGGGCGACAGGTATCACGCCTGCAATCACTCTCACCGCCGAGTCGGAGACTGTTGGATACGAAGATGCAATTCTCAGTGCTCCTCTTCTCTGTACCTGTGCCAATCGTTTTCGGTATACCTCTTTGCTGAGAGCGTCGCCCCATACCTCTGCTCTGTACAGTAGCACTGACCCTACAGCACTCATCAACAGGCGTCTTCTTGATGGGCTGGGTCCTAATAAGTTTAACATGTAAGAAATTACATGTTAAACTTATTTCCAGTTATTTAAAACTTAGAACACAAACAAATCATTGGAAACAAATAATCAACGCAGCAATAATGAGCTGCGCCAATAACAAAAACGAATAACCACGAACTATCTCTAATGATTTAGTTATTGCCATTTTGCCACCAAAACCAAGACTGCTTCCTCTCAGTTCGCCTAGCCTCAACATACCTCGCAAATGAGTATCTCTATTGAACCGTTGATCCTTTGAACACAAATTCAAAGGATAAACGATCTTCCTATTGGTGGCCCGCCTATATATGTGATTTATAATTGGCGCATCATTCGAATAACAAATATACCAATTCAAGTTGAAATCCATGAAGTCTCAATGTACCCGTCGGGAGGATGAAAGGCTGTAAAATTCAGGAATTTTTGCTCACAATTACAGACTTTGCGATATTGACTCACATCACTTTAACAGTTTGATAAATTTGGATTTAGTCTGAAATGGTGTGATAAATGACCTCTGGCGAGATCTCATTTTTCAGTGCCTTAAAGTACTAACGGGCTGCAGAGACACTTTTCAGGGGGAAATAATCAAAGGAGAGTCATATAAATCACCTTACCATTTTTATGTAGGTAATACCAACAACATCCATGCCCGCTCAAGAGCTGGGTATCATCATGCCTTCGACTGGACCCCATTCTTAGATTAAAGATGAGGTGCGCAGTCAACCCGGCTTTTGTTTAGTGAGCAATAGACTCCCTAGCTCTTTTGTTTCTACACAGAACAATTATGTGAGCTCTCTATTAATTAGTGCAATGGGTATCACGTCTGGGATAACCAGCACGACAACTCAAAGACAGTCTGATATGCATGTGCATTCCTCAGCTCTCTGATGTGCTTTCACCAGCTTTATCAATCATTGAACCTGATTTACGCAAAGAAACACAACCTTGAGTCTGCCAGTAAAAATTACTTTAATGCTGGTCTTGATTTGTATGTAATTTCCTCGCTAGGAAGATTTCCATCTTTGTCAGAACGACCACTTCAGTTTTCTCCAGCGCTAGATTGAGCGCTTTAGTAGTCGTGCAGCCCTCACTCGGTGCACTAGTGTGCTTAGCTTCAGTTAAGCCTATTTAACTATGCATTCAGTGAATAGTGTTGCAACATTGCCGATAAAGCACGACTTATTTAGTAGCTCAAGTCATACAGATATTACAAAAGACTCAACCGAGAATGGAGGATTTAGCAGTACGCCACGTAACGTCTCTTTCCTTTGAAAACCTTGTTTAAGATCGCAGATTAAGCTCCGGTCTTTTTGGTAACCCTCCAGAATACCCAATAGATGCTTTGTAACTTGAAAAGTAGTTTCCAGTTTCCAGAATATCAAGTAGAGTTTATGGTATTTCTAACATTCAGTTTGACAAATACCACTACTCATTGGGGACAAGATATGTGCATCTATTCCTTGGACTATGCTCATTACCTCAATAACCGCATCAACAGTTCAGCGCTTGCGGTAAAGTAACACTGTTGGTGAGATAGGTCCCTGGCTGTATGGTTCGCATCATTTAGCTTTACCTTACAAGCTTCTCCAGCGCTTTTCCGACTGTGCAAGCATACATAACGGCTGATATGTAGATGATGACTCAAGAGTCCCTTTCCCATTGCTGACCAGTATGATCCTCGTTACCTTTAGAGCTCTAAAAAATGTGTATGTTAAGGGAAACGTTGAATACACTTAGCAGAAAATCAGAACAGCTGCAAAACCTCAGCTGGAATGCCAACTGGCTCTGATGCTAATCTTATATTCATTGATAGTGTGGCAATTGAGCAGTCTGTCTAGGCAAACTGCTCGAGGGATCTTCACAAAAAGGAGCACGAGAAGTCAACGTGCTCAAATTGGTCCCTGCGATTTCCATCCATTTAGTATTATTCGATAAAAGTGCTAAAACCGCAAACAATGCCATCACCCCAAAATTAAATTTCAATGCAGCATCGACCATGCACCACCAAGCATTTCCAAATAATAGGAATATGAGTAGTTTCAATAATTTCAATAATCAATCATTTAAATCTTTCGATGATATCGCTCATTAATTGGCATAATAACGAGAGATTGATATAGAATGACTACTTAGAAAGAAACTGATGCAATGATGCCGTTCTTACACATCAACTAGAAGCTAACATAATTGATACTTTATAATTGTCTGCGCTGATTCAAATCAATTTAAAAAATTATATTTTAAATAGTGTACATATGAATCATACATTTACGAAATGATACGTCCTTAGTGAAATTCTGGGAAAGTAAAATGCAACCGATTATAACTTTTGACAAAGCTCATTTGCACGATCATCCTAATACACTAGATAAATGAGGGCAATAAATTGTGTTTACTCAAAAAACTGGATGTTTTTGATAGTTAACATTTCATCAAAAGTACCTCTACTTCCACACGAGAGTCAATTTATTCCAAAAATAGCTTCGAAAAATCGAATTGCGATCATCGTTCACCAAGTTTCAATTAGGTTTTGCATTAGAGTTAAAGGTAAAGAATTATAGAGGATAATTTACCATTCATAAGTGCCACGAGCAATCATACGCCGCTCAACTATCAACGAGCAAAGTTGCATCGGGCCCTGCACCAACAGCCAAGCAGGATGTTATCACGCAGTCAAAACTGCGCAGACTGACGTGAATCAAATTAAGCACACTCTATCCAATTTGGAGAAAGATGATGAAGGTAGTGTTACGAGCGTTATACAATAAGCCAACCAAGCACACACCTCCATTGTCGTCGAATCATATACCTGACGACCAATGAGCAAGCGAAAAGACTTCGCAGATCGCTTTACATAAGCAATCACAAATGTTACAAGCGATCTACGACGTTGTACATATACGTTCACGCTCCGCCAACCAAGTAGATAACACCATGGTCGTTGAATCATACCTGTATACCGGATGACCATTGAAGAAGCGAAAAGACTTCGCAAATTGCTTTACATAAGTGATTGAATCGACAAAGAAGCACACGTTAAGCTTTGGAGAATGCTACCAGCGGGGTAAAGCTGGAGAGAGAGCCGAAAGAAAAGCTTTAAAGAAAAGCTCTCACTCACTCACCAATTCGCCGCGAGAGATTCACCATCCGGACAAGTGAGACGGAGCGGGGAGGAAAGAGCTTTTCTAAATTGAGAGCAACACGTTTCGGTTACTCAGCATTTTAAGAGTGAATCGAGGCCGAAAGCTTACTGGAGAACAATTTAAAACCAGCCGAACGAGCCAGTAGCAGTCAGTATTGGTACGATACTACCACCGTATTCGAATTCGTCATCAGGGCAGTAGTGCGTGCATAAGTTGCCGTAAAGCTGTCGCAGTTCTAGTTCTACGATTAGTTAGATGGTGAGGTGTTGGCTCAAGCCGCGAACCTCCTTCGGCTTGATTGCGTTTTACGCTGCGTAGCCACCATCAGCTATCCTTTTTTCTATTCCCCAGACTCCTTCGCTAGAAAAGGGCTTCACCCAGTATGGATAGTTGTTAAAAATAATTAAATAATTGATTGTAATGTTGGTGATTTAAAAAGAATGGACAATAAAATTCGAGTAATTCATTAAAAATTAACTCTCGTCTTTTGTTGTTCTAGTTTAAATGGACAGAGTAGCAGGTAAGTGGTGTTAATAGGAGTTCTTTCCCCGGGAGCCTTGATGATGTATATTGGATACACATCAAATGTGCTCCCAGTTCATACCAGTATACATAGGGTATACTGGTTATGCAACAAAATTGGCGCAGCCGGTAGGATATCGGTTTTGCAGAGACCACAGTGTAGTGCGCTGTGTAGCAAATTTAAATGGGCTGAAAAATCCATGCACCCAGCCGATATCTCAAACCATTCAACTCCTGTAAGACACCATTGCTACTCATACTGTCCATCAAACTAGATTAGCTTTCCTAAAAAAAATCAACTAATAATTTTAATCATTTAAAAAAACAATAATATTGTATCAATATCCCCACATCATAATAATGCTACTAATACAGTGCATAAAACTAAATCAACCTTCTTAAAACGAAAAAAAAATCAAATAATTATTTCAATCATTTAAGTAACAAAAAGAAAGTATAAAACTTTGCCAGTCTTCCTAAAAAAATATAGGATCATGTTAATCGTTTAAACAACAAAAATATAATATCAGTTTAACGCTACCCATACTGGTCATCTACCCAGATCACTTCTTAATCGAAACAAAAAATCCTATTGATCATTTTAATAACCAAAACATAATATCAACATTCAAATATAATATTATTTCTACTCATAATATCCATCAAATAAGACCAGTCCCGAAATCAAATAGTCATCTTGAACATTTAATTCTTCATTCATTTACTCCCTCATTCATATATCTTAAATCTCATCTTTCTTATCTGAAAGTCATTCAAACTAACTCCTAACTCATTCAAACCCAACGTACAATTTATAGAAGATATAAAGTTTCAATAAACTTACATGCAAAACACAAAACATTACAAGTAAATATTAAACACAAATAAGCAAAACGAAAACTTAATAGCGAGCAAACAAACGCGTGCCCATTGTTATCGAAATATGATACCACTTATCACTCCAACTGCTTGGACAATACGCGTACCCACATGCATATTAAAGTCTTATCTCTTGAATTGAATGAGCATTCGAATTAACTGAAGCATAATTAAAAGAGCAAACAAAAACAAACATTTAACTGCAAATTGAATAGCTAGACATCTGGGCAATATTTTTAAATGCAATAACATTGAAGAGCAAACTAAATTAATTAACTGCGCTACATAAATACAAAGAATAATTCGCATGAGAACGGCAATTTCCCAACGCAAATAAACATAAAACTAAGTTACACTGAAACAATTTAAGTATGGGAAATTTGAAACAGCAGAATTTTAGAACATTACAATAATGCAAACGATTTTACCCCAAAACCAATTATCTCTCTCAAGTTCCACTGCAATTCACTCTCAAACCAAATTTACATCCAGCACTAAATGTGCCATTTCATAATATAAAGGAAACAGGAAAAGTGGCAGTCAAGTCGGTAAAACCCCGGCAAAACTATCAGCAGACACGCTTTGTCGATGTCTAAATTGCACGGTCACTGGAATGAAAACCAGTTGATTACACAACAGCCTCTGAGCCGTCGACGTAAACTGTCGGCGGACACGCTATTTTTAGTAAATCCCTAAAGAAATACATAATAGCCTCTGAGCTGCCCGATTTCAACTTTCGGCAGACACGCTACATATAGTATTAAGTCATATGCAAAAGAGACATCAATTTACCATCCAGTCGTAGCCTCTGAGCTGTTGATCCAAAAGGGTTTACAACACGCTATCAATCATGTACCCTTTAAATAAGCCAGTACGTTTCCTTGCACAATAAATACCTTATATAACTGCTAACTGTTAGAAAAAAAAGTCACAAATAAAGCTCCTGTAGAAAGCGCAAGACAATTCAAAGCCCACCCTTTTACTTTATATATGGCGACAATATCAAATAGCGTCTTAGGAGATGTCTTTAAGTTGCTTTGAACAATCAAGATCGAGATCAAAAATTTATTCACGGCTAATGAAGTGACCTCGCACGGCACTGTACTGTCTTCCAGTAAGGTCCAGGACAGCATTATGCCAAACTAAGTAGACACACACTAGGGAAAAATTAGACGGAACACATATAGGGTCTTGAATGAAGGTCGAAACTATATGTTCCCAAGCCCATATAGTGATAGTGTCTCTCCTTTTAATTTCAATTTAATGAAATAGATCATCATCACTCACAACTCATACAATATTTCTATACTTAACAAAAAACCTTCATAATAAATAGTAGATTCCAACTTATAAATAATCCACATCTATTTACACATACTGCTGAATACATTTCTAATAACCCTCCCTTTTTACAACTACAAATGAATAAAAAGTATGTGATTTTCAACTTAAGCCAATTAAACGATAATTAAATGCATATACCTCAAAAGCTCTTCCTCCTACACAATCGTATAGCATAGATGAATTAAAAGCCCTGCCCACTATGAAATGCATTAAGCCGACTTAATTAAAAACAAATGCTCTTCAAGGCAATTACCAGCCAACCACGAATAAGTACATACATATCATATACGTCACATACTTCCTAGCAATCAGCGCATGTAAAAGCTACAATACTCGTACATGGCTTCATTCAATTATCTCATGCATCATTGCAGAAGCAATGCTAATCATATCTTCGAAGCTCGTTAGCGGCGAGCAAAAACAATCACATAAATCTTCAATCCATGACTCCCATTCCCATTAACAACATTAACCATGCATATTAAGGGGAAAGTTTTTTATCACACTCACTATGGTCTCTTGCGACGACTCGCCAGATCCAATTCGCACATATGTAGTGATAAGCGCAGTACGTTATTCCCTGATAACGAACTTCAATAATCGTGCGAACTGTTCAGCCCAAAGCTTAATCATTATCACACCATATGAAGCAAGTAAGCGAGCGTACCTGACAAAATTCCCAATCCCGATGGAAACCCATGCGGAAGCTTTGGTAAGGTAGCATTCGCCGCCACCACAATGGAAGTTTTTCGCTCGGCTGAAATAAGTCCGAAGCTAATTAAGCGATTGGAGTGAACAATCTTATCAACCAGACGAGTATGAGCGAATAGAATGCCGTCAAGCTTGACGTTCTATCCCTACTAAATATCCACACATTCCATCCCATTAAAAATTAATTCATAACGTTCCGCCTACATACTAACAAAAAAAATTCCCACTAAACTATTGGCACAATAATTAATATGTACAACTTTAAGAAAGCTTAGTTATCGTATTAAATAAAATTAATTAGAAACTATAGTAATGTTAAAAGCAATAAGAAACAATTATGTAAACAATTTAATAAGTAAAATCTGAAATATTCAAAGTAAAAAAAAGGAAACAGTATCAATAATGATATTAGTAGATATAAAAGAACGTTAATCGAATAGAAATTGAAAGTAGCAATGAATATAAAGACAAAACCAAAAAGAAAAGGAAAAGAAGAAAATAATAAGTGCCGTTGCACCTGCACCGTTCACACCACATCCTCACTAACGCTAACAGGTTAATTTGCTAACACCTGTACTACAACCTAGTAATGCACAAATAGGTAAACCAATAATATACAATTCTGAGTTAAAGAAAAATCGGTAGCAAATATGGAAGTTAAAGGAAAATGTACTGTCTCATAAAGTAAAGCCAATTAAAAGTAATATTGAATTCCGGCGTCCCTGAAATGAAAAATAGTTTTATATAAATAATAGTTTTATTCTCAAGAAAAACGATTTAGGACCGGAAGAAATGTTCGGTATATTCTTCAACATTAGAATCGAACGTAACATAATTCCATTATTGTATATCAAATGAAATATTGAGTTGTTAATTTATGTTTGTATAGAATCAAACCAAACACGAACCTGCTTGGCTCAAAGTTGTATCAAACAAAAACCTTTGTGAATAATTATACTGATAAACAATCAAAAAAAAAATCTTAACTCACTGTATCAAAAGAAATACTAAGTATTAGACAAAACATCAATTTATAATTAACATATTATGTTAGTATCAAGTAAAAACGTAACCATACAGATTAGCGACTCAGGCAAGCAAATCATGAATCCGTAACGATATAAAATCAAAAATGAAGTAGTTTTCAATTGTAACGTTGTATTATGCCATAGCATGTTAAGTAGCGTTAATTAGGAGTTCAAGATACACGAAATTAAACGGTAGAATTAAGTATGTTAATCAAGAACCAGCAGCAAAACAACAATCGACAATAGGCAGTGAGAAGTACAGCGGACAATAGTAATGGCCTTAGCAGCGCAAAGTACAACTTACGCATTAAGTAATTCGCATCATTGGAACGGAACAACGATTTACTTCACTCTCCAAGTACGTAAATCAGTCAAATCCGCCGGAGGAAATGTTATGCTATATACAACGTCGTCAATCGTCTAAGCTCCGCCAAGTGTATACGGCCAAGCACATACGCCCATTGTCATTAAAACATGTACTTGTCGACCAACGGCAAGCGTAAAGTCTTCATAATCCATACCATCAGCGACGACGACCATGTACATAAGAAGCTTCGGGGTGTGCTTATAGAATTATCGACAAGCTACGCCCATTGTCATCAAAGCATGTACTTGTCGACCAACGGCAAGCGTAAAGACTTCATAATTCGATCTACATAAACCACAACATTAGCGACGACAACGACCATGTACATAAGAAGCTTCGGGGTGTGCTTATGGAAATATCGACAAGCTACGCCAAGTGTTATACTACATAAGCCACAACATTAGCAACGACAACGACCATGTACATAAGAAGCTTCGGGGTGTGTTTATAGAAATATCGACAAGCTACGCCAAGTGTTATACTACATAAGCCATAACATTAGCGGCGACAACGACCATGCACATGAGAAGCTTCGGGGTGTGTTTCCAGCGGAGTGACACTGTGCTAAACCCTGACTTCAAACCATTTCTCAAATTCGCCGCAAAGCTTCACCATGCGAGTAGTGAGACGTGCGCGGAGGAAGAAGTTTACGTGGAACGAGAACGCACGTTTCAACTACTCAGCGAATTTAGGGCGAATTGAGGCCGCATGAATCGTTTAAAAGACAATTGATCGAGCGAGAAACGGCGAGTAGTAATAACAGCGGTTACAGAACTGTACGCAAAGTGTATTTCGCCGCGAAGTGATCAGCGAGGCCAGAAAGTGCATCTAGTTCCGGTGCAATATCAGGAAACCGTCACATCAGTTAGATGGTGAGGTGTAGGCTTGAGCCGCGAACCTCATTCGGCTTGGATGCGTTTTTACGCTGTGTAGCCACCATCAACTGACTTTACTTTCTCCTAGGCATCCTCCGTCCGTGGAGACACAGTATGGAAAGATGTTAGAATAATTAAAGAAGTGTAAAAGTAATTAATTTAAAATATAAAATAAAACTAAATTCTTTAATTACTCTAACATCTTTCCATACTGTGTGTAGTAGAATTGGAATGGGTACCAAGCCTTACTGTGATAGTGAAAAATATTGTTATCACGACGTTCGAGTAGAATTCCATTTAACAGGAAAAATATTGATTACTCTCATCATTGCAGCGGCACACAATCAACAAATAAAATGCCTGATAAAGATTTGAAATGTGCAACCAGCCGGAAAATTAAGTTGTGTCGAAATAATTTGAAAAGTTTACAGCACCGCGAAGAAATCAGCTCCAACAACAGCAGCATATCAGCAAAAATTATGCTCACTATCATCGGAAGCGTAATTGAAAGAGATATAATACCAAGGAAATAGGAATTATCCCGGTGCGGCTAACAACGGGAATATGAGAAGTTGTCTCGTCGTTAGACAGGGAGTCGCTGCAAGGTCGCGAACGTCGATAGACCTGGCACGGAGAAAAGTTAAAAGCACGAATTTTGTTGTTGCCATTGAAATGCGCGAAAAAAACCACTAGCGAATATCCCACCGCAAAAGAAAAAACCCGAAAGTGGTGCGCGGAGTGTGTGATACCCACCGCTAGCCGTCTAAGCAAAATTGTGGGTAAATCGTGGGAGTCACTCGCGAAAGCTATGTTTTGCGTGACACGGAAGGTCGAAGTGCGATGAAAGGAAGTAATTTGATTTATCGTTGCCATTGAGTCGTTTTGTTTTTTGAATCACACCTTGATGGATGGAGTGCTTATACTCGTATAATTGCGTCGGCAATGGTAGAAATATAATTTCGTTGAGCCGAAAAACTAGCGAAAAGATAACGTCCATGCGGTTTGGTTGTAGGCTATCATCGCGCAGTGGAGTGTGCTTCGCATGGAAGCTACAATAATGTCATAAATGAATCGTTCGTGCGACTTTGTAGCATGAGAAACACGAACCGACCAATACCAAAAAAAGAAAACACCGGATGTATCTCGATTTTCCAAAACCCGCAAGTCTAAGTGAATTGAATGGCGCTTTTTCTATCGCCCAAAAATAAAAGTGAGCGGCAATTTTTTGTGCTGACGCAGTGATTTTTATGAGGTCCATGACCTCTTTCTTTATATTAATAATTTTTATCATGTGAAAAACTGGATGTGCGCTGTATCTTCCGATTGGGTTAACCAATTAAGTGGAACACTTTTTCTCCTGAATATTTAACCAAATCATAATTGCCTAAAAGCCGAAACTATGGAACTCATTAAAACGAATCGTCATTGATTCCTCACGCATCTTTATGGATTTCACGTTGGTTCGTCCACCCATTTATTATCAAATGTGCGATCATTAATATGTATGATCATAAGAAGGCCACATTAAATTACATCATTTTATGATAAGCTTTGTTCGGATAAATAAACTGTTTCAACGATACAACTAGTCAGCGTAACGTAACTCAATACAGCATATTGATAAACGACGGATGCATCAAAATATTTTTAACGTTAATCAATTTCGTGAAGTTTCAGGTCTCCTTACCCCTCCCTCCCACGAACGACGAGCGCTCGTCGAAGGAGTGGGTAAGTACCCTTTTTCTTTTCTTTTTAATTTTTGCAATCGATCTATTCTATTTTAAATTTCCCTATAATGGACGATATATTGTGCGAAAGCAGTTATGTTTGAAATACCCATTAAGGTAGTGAGCGGTATAGGCCTAAGATTGTTTATTTGTGAAATATTTACAGTGGCGGACAAAAGTCTACGACAACCCCTTATATTGAGATTCTGGTTAATTGTAAGCTTTAAAAAAAAATTCGTTGATGTGCATTTTTCAGTAACGTAAATATATTTATCAAAAAACAACGACAAAAACATTTCATAACAAACTTAAGGAGAAATTCTTAAAAACATAAGAAAATGAATGGACAAAAGTCTTTGACAGTCAGGGCTGGATGACGTACACAAAATATTTTCAACTAAATGTATTGGAAATTTTAAAAATTTTTGCTGGCTTAATATTTGGTTGGACCCCCTTTCTCATCAATTACTGCTTGCAGTCTTCGGGGCATAGAGGCAGCTAAATTAGCAGTTTCTACAGATGTGATTTTCTCCCAATCTGTAACAAGCGCTTCCTTCAACAAATTATTATTTTGAATGTGACATTTTCGAATTTTCCGTTCCTAAAGCTCCCATAAATGTTCTATTGGGTTTAAGTCTGGACTTTGCAGAGGCATATTAAGATGCCTGGGAGCGTAGTACAACAACCAGTTCTTGACGAAAACTGCTGTATGTTTTGGATCATTGTCTTGTTGAAAAATCCATCTCTCTCCAAGACCCAACTTCTCCACTGATGGCTTCAAATGTTGCTCTAACTGGTTCTTGTAAACATAACGGTCCAGCGTAGTTTCAACAAAAGCCAATCTGCCAACCCCAGATGCAGCGATGGCTCCCCAAACCATCACATTACCTCCACCGTGCTTGACGGTAGGAATCAAATTGTTGGCCTCTAAAGCCATGTTCTTTTTCCTCCATATTTTACTGCAACCATCACTTCTGAAAATGTTGAATTTGGACTCATATGTAAAAAGGACGCAAATCCAAAAATCATTGTCATTGTCAATATGGGCCATGGCTTTTCACGTGGAGTTCTCCTTTAAAACCCATTAATATTAATGCTATCGTGATCGTTCTTGCATGGACATCCTTTTTCCTTTCCGTAGCCACTTGTTTCGCCAAATCTGGAGCACTTGTTTTTGGATTACTGATCACTTCTTTTAGAATAAAACTAATGTCTTTGCACGACAACTTGATCGCGGCTTATTTTCAATGGAACCACTGTTTTCAAAGTTTTTGATGATTGTATATACAGAAGTTTGTTTAAGTTTCAGTGATTTCGCAATTTTCGAGCACGATTTATTGTCTTTTTTATACTGTACGACCAAATTTCGGATATCACTAGAAATTTTTTTCGCGATGTCGGTTTGCGGTCCTTACAGTTAGGACTAGCGATAAAACTGAAACAGAATTGCAACAGCACATATACGGAATGATAACAATACCAAGTAAACAAATATTGATGACATTCCGTTACGTTTAGTTGGAAATTTTTTGTGTATAACTGAGTCAACTCTGACTGCCGTAGACTTTTGCCCATTCAATTTTTTATGTTTTTAGGACTTTCTCCTTAATTCTAGTATGAAAAGTTTTTATCTTTATTTTTTCATAAATATATAGTTACGTTACTGAATAATGCACATCAATGGATTTTTGATTAAAGCTTCCAATCAACCGGTAACTCAATATAAGCAATTGTCGTAGACTTTTGTCCATCACGGTATTAACTTAATGAAACTTACCGAACTTAAAGTATTTATGTTTAAAGTATTCATTGAGAAATTGAATAGTGTAGGTCTAAGATTATGCATTTGTGAAATATTTATTGATTTAATGAAACGTACCGAATTTAAAGTATTTATGCTTGAAACATTCCTTGATATATTGAGCGGTACAAACCTGAGATTATTTATTTTTGAAATATTTATAAATTCACAGATCTGCCCCGAATCGAAAGTATTTACGTTTGAAATATACTCACGTATTTATTGGATTTTATATTCGTGTCCCATTGAGGAAACTTCATTAGCACATGATATTATCTGTTGAAAATATTTTTTTTCAAACAGTTATTGTGAAAGGAAGAAGAAGTTATAGTTCTAAAAAGTCATCAAAGAGAATTGAATTATTGGAATATAACAGTGATGAATAAAAACATGTCTAGAAATCAGTCTTTCCACTTTGACTTCGAACGGATATGGGCCCGCCACGTTCACTGGCCCCGCCACTCATGAGCTAGTCATCGTGTAAGCTCTCCCTCTTTTCTGGGTTGCAGTGCCTCTCGCCGGGATGCTTGGCCTTCCACACTCGATATGGGCCAAGGCATCGTATTTGGATCCTTCATTCGGTTGGGATGGGTGCGTGGGAGCACCACCACCACCTGGACGCCCCACTCTTACTTGTGGGCTGTGACCGTCCTCGGCAAAGACGAAATCGCCTCACGTTTTACGCGCAGTTAACCAGGTATTCGTCGTCGCGTTTCCTACGTAATACTTTTCGGCTTATTACCTAGGCATTGACGTCAATGGAGACACTCGTTTTGTGCGTTATTTAGTGACTCTAGTCACCCACGTAAATCGTAAGTGTGAAATTTTGTAGTGGGACCTTGCGTTGGCAGAAAGAACCCGCCCCATGACACCACAGCGCTAGCTACAAGCACTCTTACGCATCGTCAGGCAAGGCCAAATCTAGTGTAGCACTAATAATTCACTCGCTGAGGCAGCAGGCCACCACTTCAGTTCTGTACGGACATTTCTACCTATGCATATAAATACTACAATAGCGCTGCCACTTTCCGTACATACGATAGGTAGCATTTCACTGCTGTTTCTTTGTAGATAACATCGATTCAGATAATGTAGGATAGAGGGCTGCCATATTTCTTCAATCTTTCTCGGTTCACACCAGCAGGGTTTTCATAAAGTAAGTAGCTTCCATGTGGCTTGTTTTTAACCAACGCACAATGGATCTCTATTCACGCGGTCCACCAGACCTTGCTGTTGATAAATCTTTGAAGGCAGTCCTTGGCCAATTTATATGCTGCTTACTTCATGCATGCTTTATAGTGATCTTGCGCCCGTTGAACTTATCACCAAAGCTTATGAGATTGTTCAGTAGTTTCAGTTAACTACCCATATACTGAGGACATATCATGCCGAAATATTCGACAGACCATTTAAAAATAGCAAACATAGGTATTTGAGCTCATCACGACTTCAGATGTTGGATCCCTGTTCACCCATGAATCTGCCAATAACCATGGGTCTACAATGAGCGGGTTGACGAATGCTTTATGTTTTTTTCAATCGTATACAATCGTTCAAGTATATTTCCTTCACAATGTTCGCATATTCTCAATGTTCAGCACGCTGCGTCCTATCTAGGCCGACATCTTTAGACTCGTTTTCACCTCGAATTTGTTTAAGGCATGCTCAATTCAATAGTTCTTGCGTTGAAGCCTCCATTGATGAGCACATGGACTTCTCTGTTCGAGATGTTCTCTTGTAAAGATGCGCGTTCTTGCACGCGTTCTTGTTCCTCACTAGCCAAGCGGCTGGGCCGCAGATAAAATAGCGAGGACATAGTGTCCACTACGCTACTGTTACTAAGACTGCAAATGAGTATTAAATTCCTTTGCAGTCTAGACGTAAGCGCAACGATAAGTTATTGCGTAGACAATTATAACTTCGAATTCAAACAGCGTTATCACGCAGAGAAAAGTGCAAGTTGAAAGTCAAAAGTATAACTGTATTTTCTCTAAAATTCACAACGGTATTTATATCATTTTCTAGAAGTCATGCTCTACTTAAATTATTACACATACAAAAATATTAGTTCGTAAACCTACTTAAAATATTGGTCATAAATTTTCCTAAACCCAAAACCTACTTTCAACACTTCAATTTCAAAACATAATTCTTCGTTCATTTATTATTCATAAATTTTTACTCCACGACAAGTGTCAACATCCTCATTACATTCTTCACACCTTAAACAAACCCGAAACCACTTGACCTTATTCTTGACTTGGTCAGTTCACAAGCATATGCATTCACATTCCTTTAATTGTCTATCGAAACATAAGGACAATTTCACAGATGCGTCATTACGGCATAGCACGTCGTAATATCAGATCGCATGAATGAAAATGCATATACTTGTTTATCTTCAGCACGCGACTAGTATCGCATTACACAGAAAAGGTCTGTATGGAGAATGCAATGAACGATGCATTCGAATTCAAAATCAAGTGATCATGTTACAAAATAATTATTTGAACTTGACTTTGATTTTCATAAAATGTTTCTTACGATAAGAATTTTATGTGCGCGTTGAAATATAAGTTTGGGTTATATTTATTACAATTTGAATTGCTCGAAATAGATTCTTGCAATTAAAATTTATGTTCCTATGAAATGTATTTATACAAATATGTCAATTAGAATTTATGCTCATGTGAAATGTATTTATCTTTAAGTGAATATAAAAATATGTAGAGTTACACAACACCCTAATCCTCTAGATGAGTGTTGATATATTGAAATTTTATACAATATATTAATACGAATCTAAAAAAAAAAAAAAAAAAAAATTTTATATATATAGTTCACTTATACATAGAAATGCAATATGTCCCATACAATATTGTTACATGTTTTGTACAATTACACTATACGGTTCGCAATAAATTTAATTTCTTATTATTAATATTTATTGAATGATTACATTATATGGTTTTATTCTATTCTTGTGTATTGATTTTTGGAGTCCGTCTATATCAATTAAAACATTGCTATTTTCAACATTTATTACTTTATATGGACCTTTATAAGGGGGTTGGTGTTTTCTACGGTTCTCATTCTTTACTAATACAAGATCTCCAATATTTATGTGTATAGGGTTTGTACGACCTTGTTCTTTAACCCTCTTTGCTTTCAAATTTTCTATTATCTTCCTAGACTTTGAAATAGACATTTTTAATCTTACTTTGAGTTCATTAGCATAATCATCCAGATTGTAAATCTTTTCACCATCCTCAATTAAATCATTTGGAAGGTAAGGCAATTTGCCGAATACCAATTCATAAGGTGTATAATTGGTATCTATATGAGGTGTAGTGTTGTACGCAAAGGTGTAGTACGGAATCCATCTATCCCATTGCTGATCATCAGCAAAAGAATACATGTATTCATTGAGAACCCGATGGTTTCTTTCAACCGAACCTAGCGTTTGGTGATGGTATGGAGTAGAAAAAATTTGTTTTATCTTTAATAAGTTGCATATATCGCCCATAAGTCTATTGGTGAACTCAGTTCCTAAATCAGACTTAAGTATTTTAAAGTGTCCATACTTTAATATAAACTCTTCTACTAAACCTACCGCTATAGTTTTTGATTCCTTATTCTCTATTGGGAAAGCAACGACAAATTTAGTTAACTCACATTGTAGTGTTAATATGTATCGGTAATTATTCGAGATTCTTAATGGACCTACAGTATCTATTTGTACAGTCTCAAAGCTTGTTGATGGTGTATCTGTTACAACCATCCTCTCTTTTGTATGCCTTACTTGTTTGTTAGTTAGGCAAGCTGCACAATTTTTGATATGGATTTTAACCATACTGTTCATATTCTTCCAACAGTATCGTTGTTTTAGTTTTAACAATGTTTTGCGAATTCCTAGGTGTCCTCCATGAGGTGAGTTGTGATACTCCTCTATTAGCTTCTTTTGTTCAAGTTTATCTGTTATCTTGGTAGGCGGTTTGTATATCATAATTCGTAATTTCTTTTGCGTACGCGTTTTCTGTTGCAACATATTGATTATTCTTTTAAATACTGTTTTGTCTATAGACCTAAAAATACTGTCTTCACAAGATAGTGAGAGTTCATTGATGTTCTCTTGATTCGCGAATTTAAATAGTTTCTCCAGAATCGAAACGAATTTCGGATTCGGATTATCACTATTTGCCTCATCACTCTTGTTACTTTTGGTACCATTATGCATTGTTAGCTTTTCTTTGACGGAAACGGATTTCACATCAGATATATCGCTACAATGTACTTCTATAATATCTTTTGTACGTACAATATAAACATCTTTATTTTTAACTTCACTGCGCAGGATAAATCTCAGTTTCGTAATACCGGTAATGTCAGACAAACTCGTGCAATCCCAACAATAGAGTTGATCAGGTTCTACTGGAGTTTGGGTGCCCTCGTTGTTGACCACTTCTTTCTGTTTTTCTGTCTTATTCGCCATACCTCTTGTAATCGCTAATAGTTTCCTTTTCGCATTTTCATCAGTTTCTGGAGGTATCATCGCTTTCAAGGTGTCCGAATCCAACTCGATCCTTGACAATGCATCCGCATTAGTGTTCATACTACCTTTCTTATATACAATTGTGAAATCGTAATCTGATAGGTCGACACGAATTCTAGTCAGTTTTGATGAGGGATTCTTATGGGTAAACAATGATACTAGTGGTCTGTGATCGGTCACAACCACGAATTTTCGTCCGTATAGATAGGGTCTGAAGAAATTTATGCCCCAATGAATAGCTAAAAGCTCTTTTTCGATAGTCGGTTTGTTGATGTCGTGCTTAGCCAAGGATTTGCTAGCATAAGAAATTGGTAGGTCTTGGCCAATTTCTCCTTGAGATAAAACTGCGCCCAAAGCATAGTTTGAAGCATCTGTGGTTAAAATAAATGGTTTTGCGAAGTTTGGGTATTGAAATATCGGTGGTTCTATCAGTTTCCTTTTTAAAGTCTCGTATGCTTTTTGACATTCCTCAGTCCAGACAAAAGTTACATTTTTCTTTAGCAATGCATTCAAACACTTCGCCGTCTCGGCAAAATTTGGTATAAAACGCCTGTAGTAATTGCAGAAAGCCACAAATCTGCGTACTTCATCTGCACTCTTTGGTACTGGGTAGTTTTTGATTGTATTGTTCTTAGCTGGATCAGTTCTGATTCCCTCACTTGTTATCAAATGACCCAAGTATACTACCTCTGATCTCAAAAACTGGCATTTTTCAGGATTTAATTTCAAATTATACCGACGCAACCTTTGTAGTACTTTGCAAAGATTGTCATTATGGTGTTTGATGCTACAACCGAATACAATTATGTCATCGACATACAAGAATGCCTCGTGGCTAAGGCCACTGAGAGCTATGGTTAACATCCTTTGAAAGCTGTTGGACGAAATTTTCAATCCGAATGGTAACCTCTTGAACTGATAGTGCCCATCGTTAGTGGAGAATGCTGTCAATGGTCTAGACTCTTTCTCAAGTTCAATTTGATGAAAAGAGCTAGTCATGTCCAGCGTAGAGAAATATTTTGCTCTACCAAGCCTGTCCAAGACGTCCTCAAGTCTCGTCAAAGGAAACTTGTCGTTGACTATCTTGTCATTGAGTCTTCTGAAATCTACAACCAGTCGCCATTTAGCTTTTCCGTCTGTACTCTTTTTTGGTACAACTAACAGTGGAGAATTATACGGGCTAGTTGATGGCTCGATGATACCACTGGTTTCCAGATCTCTGACTTGTTGCAGGATTTCCTCATTTTGGGATTGAGGTAATCTGTAATTCTTAATATAAACCGGACTGTTATCTACGGTTTGTAATTTCTGTTTATAGAAGTTGTTCGTTGCAAGCTTTTCTCCATCCAAATGAAATACATTTTGATATTCTTTTATGATTTTAAGCAAACTTTGCATTGCAGGTTTATCCAGACTATCCTTATTTATAACGTTCAGTAATCTCTTAAATCGATCATTGTCGAAACTTTGTTTTTCCCCTTTGAAGATGTCATAATCTTTCAATGGTTCGACTTCAACATTGAAATGCTTTATGACAATATCTTCGTCTGTTGTATTCATGATTTTAATGTGCCGTACACCTCTTACAGGTATGATTGTATTTGCTACAAATACACCTTTCTCAATCTCCGTGTTCAGCACGATACCATCCTCATCAATATCTATGTTGACCGGAACAATCATTTCGGTTCTTGCCGAAATGTTTATCTGTGAATACTGTTGTCTTCTCGTGTCCATAGGTAGTACAACTTCTTCATCATTTACGTTGAAGGTTATTGTAAATGTCTCATAATCAATTCTGCATAAATAATGGACCATCAAATCTCTGCCGATAATACCATCTGTACTTATCGGAAAATTACTGTCTACAATGTGGAATGATTCCGTTACTTTATGATTCCCAATTAATATCTCTAAGTAAGAAGTACCCAAGGACGTGGTTACCTCTTTTGTTATTCCCGTAAGTCTAATCCTATTTTTACTATCTATAGAATATTCTAAATCCTTATAGACATCGTCTTTGCATATAGACACATCCGCACCTGTATCGATTAAAAATAATAAGTATCTATCAGAGTTATAATTATAAATTCTCACAAAATTAGTACAACTATCGGTTATTCTATATATATTGTGCTCTGTGTCCAATTTTCTTATACCGGGAGGTTCTCCATGTCCTCTCCGGAACTTAGCACGTTTCCCTGGTCGCTAACAACATGGACATTTCTCCTTCTATTGTCACTATTATTATTGTTGTTGCTCCTACCATTGCGCCTATTACGCCTGTGATTATCTGATTGATTGTTGCTATTGCGATTGCTACGGTAACGATTATCCCTATCATTGTTATTATTATTGTTGTAACTTCTATTGTTACTGTGGTTATTGTCCCTATCGTTACTTCTACTGTTCCTATCATTATTCCTATTATAGTTATTGTTATGTCTATTATTCCTATCATTGCTATTCCTATTACGGTTATCGTATCTTCTCCCTTTCTTGTTGGCATTGCCACTAAAATGCATTACACTATTAGTAGCCTGTGTCTCTGCATTTTCTAATTCCTGTGCGAGTGATACAGCTTCGGTAAAACTTTTTGGTCTTGCCGAAAAAATAGTGTTCCTTAGCTGATCATTCAGCCCATTTTTGAAAACGGTTAGCGCATAGGTGTCGTTCATCTGTGCGATAACTTTCTTCTCGTTCGGAGTAGCTTGACTTCCTAACTCCTGTATTTGTAATTGGTTGAGTTCATCCACCAAGTTTAAGATTTTGTCCTTAAAAGAACTCACAGAAGATTTCTTCTGGTAAGTACTACTTAACATGGTATGAATCTGAGGTACAGTTTTATTATTCTTAAATCTTGTTCGTAATGCTGATTTTAGGGTATCGAAGGATGTAATTGAAACATTTGCCAAAGAGAGTCTGACTGTGGCACATAATTTAACATTGACAACGAAGTCAATGAGACTAGCCCTAGCATTAGCAGACAGGGTTGTATGGAGGATTTCTAGTATCTTGAGGAAAGGGTCCAATTCCTTATACTTCCCATCAAAAACAGGGATGATCTTCATGGCTGTTTCTAAACTAAAATCGGCCATGGTGAATCTTTCTTCTAATATCTGTAAACTAGATTCTAGATCCTCACTTATAGAATCTTCTTTGATTTCTTCTATATCCGAATACCCTTGTTTGCTCAGCTGTAACCAGATTTCGCCCTCCAAAATGGATGATAGTGCTCTGAACTTTAACTTGAGATCTAAAACTTTAGAACTTTCATCTTTGCAAGTCTTGAGTATATCATTAAACTTTTCCTTTCTAATTTGCAACTCATCTAATTTAGCCTGGAGTGTCTCAAAAGTGTACAAACTCTTTGCACATTTCTTTAAATTACTCAAAACCTTTTCATTCTCAACCACCAGTTTTTCTAAAAGCTCCATAAATCATTAAATTTGAAGCAAGATATCCTAAAGCCAATGGTAAATAACTCTTAATCCATAGACTCCATAAACCAAAAAAAAATAGGCTAACATCAAAAACAACTCAAATTTTCAAATATTAATATTTCTATTTAGTCTTTTTACCACGTAATTCTTATTGTATCTGTGGTATACATAAAAAACTATCATTATTACTATGAATACTATGGATGTTGTCAATGATTGTTGATATTCCTCGACGAAACTGTTTCCAACGGAGCAGCTATTCCCCATTGTGCCCAATGTCTATTCGCCGGTTTGAGGTCCAAAAGTTTCCGCTGTAGTACTCTCTTCTGCTCTCCGACCGCTATTTTAATTACACGATGCAGCTCGGCTCGCTGACGCTTCAGCTTCGTTTTACGACCACCTCTTGGTCGTCGCTTCTTCGGTATAGATTCCAAAATGTCCTTCGGCTCCGTTCTTGTTTTCTTCAGGAACGGTTCAATTCGACGTGGCTTTGGTCCTCGAAGATCTGGGGTACCGATTTCAGCCGGAATATAAGGTGGCGGTGACAAATACCGTTCTGCCACGGGTTCTGGAACGTACTCCTCTACAACTCTACAGCACCTCTCGAAAACAGCGTCGAACTCTTCTTGGTTAGCAATAAGGTCTAACGCGTCCAAATCCGGACAAGCAGGATCGCCATGTAAAGATGCGCGTTCTTGCACGCGTTCTTGTTCCTCACTAGCCAAGCGGCTGGGCCGCAGATAAAATAGCGAGGACATAGTGTCCACTACGCTACTGTTACTAAGACTGCAAATGAGTATTAAATTCCTTTGCAGTCTAGACGTAAGCGCAACGATAAGTTATTGCGTAGACAATTATAACTTCGAATTCAAACAGCGTTATCACGCAGAGAAAAGTGCAAGTTGAAAGTCAAAAGTATAACTGTATTTTCTCTAAAATTCACAACGGTATTTATATCATTTTCTAGAAGTCATGCTCTACTTAAATTATTACACATACAAAAATATTAGTTCGTAAACCTACTTAAAATATTGGTCATAAATTTTCCTAAACCCAAAACCTACTTTCAACACTTCAATTTCAAAACATAATTCTTCGTTCATTTATTATTCATAAATTTTTACTCCACGACAAGTGTCAACATCCTCATTACATTCTTCACACCTTAAACAAACCCGAAACCACTTGACCTTATTCTTGACTTGGTCAGTTCACAAGCATATGCATTCACATTCCTTTAATTGTCTATCGAAACATAAGGACAATTTCACAGATGCGTCATTACGGCATAGCACGTCGTAATATCAGATCGCATGAATGAAAATGCATATACTTGTTTATCTTCAGCACGCGACTAGTATCGCATTACACAGAAAAGGTCTGTATGGAGAATGCAATGAACGATGCATTCGAATTCAAAATCAAGTGATCATGTTACAAAATAATTATTTGAACTTGACTTTGATTTTCATAAAATGTTTCTTACGATAAGAATTTTATGTGCGCGTTGAAATATAAGTTTGGGTTATATTTATTACAATTTGAATTGCTCGAAATAGATTCTTGCAATTAAAATTTATGTTCCTATGAAATGTATTTATACAAATATGTCAATTAGAATTTATGCTCATGTGAAATGTATTTATCTTTAAGTGAATATAAAAATATGTAGAGTTACACAACACTCTGAAGCATTGAGCTTGGCTTGAAAAATGTTATTCATTATTTTTCCGTAAGGTAAACACTAAAGAATGTATTTCCTGAGCACTGAACTCACACGGGATCATCTATTCGTTCATGGCCCTCTAGACGAAAATGAACACTTGTCGAACCCATCAGCATATCATGCTGTCTCAATATTGTTAACTGAGCAAGAGCAGATCACCTCTTACGTCTGTCGCGATCTAATAAAGCAGATTTTATGCATTTGTTCAGCGATGTGAAATGATCTGCTGGCTATTATTCCCCCTTTCCTTGATTAGGGCTTCTTTAAAACTCTGACATTTTCTTGTCCCTAATATGTATATCCTATCGCCAGCCCTTGACTTGTGTGTAGTAAAATTGTCACCAAGATACTTAAAACAGTCGAAAGGCACTGCTCTTTGCCATATCGTGCAGATCATACAGCCTCCTCTGCCCTTATTCAAATGATTTTGAGGTTTTTTCTTAGTCAAATCAATTGTAGGCATGCGATGTCCTCTATTGTTCTTCTCGACCAGTCGAACTTCAACTTAGCTCAAACAAGGAAACTCCCTTTTGATGACATTCTCTACCTAAGTCAAGTGCGTAGTGATTTTATGGTTGCTATGGTTAGTACCGTCTGGATTCTTTCTTCTTCCCGTAAAGTGTTCACTTTTGAAAATCTTACTTGAAAAATTTTTAACTATTGGAAGAATGGTTTTGCTTTTCCTTCTTTCTCCCGATCTACTTCCATTAGGCATTAGGAGGCCTTTTACAGGAATTTGGCATTGACAGGACGTTGAATCTTAAATTCCTCCTCCGCCTTCATTCAAGTTCGTCTGAAATGCGCATTTGCATTAGCCCCTTTTTAGGGTTGTGTAAAATAATCCTACAAAACCCTACTAAAATCGCGTTGTGTTTGCCCGTCCATCCGTGTGTCAGCAATTTTGCTCGCAAACTACATAAGCTATAAACATAAGAATTTATAAGTAGGTGTAAAGCGATACCCTCTTCAAAACTTCACCGCAAAAAATATTTATAAGGTGTTTAAGGGGGGTCTCCCAATATAGGAGACTTGTTACTACAACGTTAAGGAGTGAGTAAGAATAGAATAATATTTGTTATAATTGGTATGTACGAGTATAACAAAATATTAAATAATAGTCTTTGCTAAACTTTTAAATTGATCATTTCACCCTTCTTACATTAACTTAATGTAAATCTATACGATGTTCTACAGTGAGATTTTATTGCATTGTACACGTATCGATCTCGATTTCGGATAGCTCCAATAGATTGAAGTTACTTGTGAAAATTCTTTGTGTGTAGCTACATAATTGAGTTGCTGTAATTATTTTTCTGAAAAAATATTAGAGAAGAAAAATGTTAGAAGAAGGTGATGTCGACGTGTGTAACAATTCTCCTCTGGCCATCACCCTTATTACAAGTAGATACACACCGGTATTGGCGACCACCATGCTTAGAGGTGAGAGCATTATTTTTAATTTTCTTACTTATACAAACTCAATATGCTTTTGTCACTTCGAATTATGTTCAAATTAATTTTCTCCTGTAAGTACTTGTCTTTGCTAAACTTTTAAAGTTTTTAAATATGATACCTGCACGATGCAATAAAAGCTCACTGAAGAACAAAAAATTGTAGTATAGATTTACATTAATTTGGTGTAAAAAAAGGGTGAAATGATCAATTTAAATGTTTAGCAAAGACAAGTACTTACAGGAGAAAATTAACATTGAGCTCGCATAAGTAGGTACATTAAAAAGAATTCTATCACCTCTAAGCGTGGTGGTCGCCATCACCGGTGTCTATCTAATAAGAGTGATGGCCTGAGGAGAATCTGCCTTTACCCTGTAATACCTGGAGTGAAATTATGACAATCTGTCATATCCTTGGTGACTTTGTTCGATTAGTCCCTAACGGAACGCGATAAAAGGCAGGCTTTTATTCATACCAACGGGGCATTTGTTATAGTACGATAACTTCATAGCAAGCTAGACCTCGCAAACATACTAAATAAAATAAAAAGTGTAAAATAAATATGCATGTATATTTTTCATTCTTCAAAAATGATAAAGTCCTTTCTATTCAAATATTCTCCTTTTGATTATTTCAGGATTTTATTACCTGATTTTTTGAGGTGATAAATTAATTGCCGCTAACAAAAATCCGGTGATGTGGAACTGGTCCTGCATTGGGAGATGCAACAGCCCCAACGTTATATACCATCTGTGTCTGATTTATATGGTACGGATGAGATAGAATTCCTACTGGACGAAATACGTGATCTAGAGCCGGCCTGCTGTCAGCTTGATGACGTACAAGATTTCGAGATAGCTGGCAGCAGAGCCGGTGAATTATCGATATCACTTGAATCGCCGGTTGGTACATGTACATCATGGGACTCACATGCACACTATCGTCAACGAACTGGTCAGACACCGTTGCCATGGGGCGTTGCATTGCACTGTGATTCGACACACTTAAAAACGCCTACAGGGATTGTAAGAATTCTTTTGGTGGTAAGTAAAAAAAAAATTACATTGTTAACTGAATTTTGCAAGGGATTAATCCCAGAAACATGACTTTAAATTTTACAACGCTACTTGCTTAACCATAAACATATGAATGATAATGAGGTATAGGATTTCATATACATTTGATGACTTGCACTTGACTCTTTAAAGATTTACTCCTCACTTAACGAATTCCTCCCAAAAAATAGATATTTTGGTCAGCTTTCAAGCATTCAAGTTACAGAGCAAATGTCCGGGTCACGACAAAAGATGTTTTTCTTAAGAGCCAGTTTCCTAAGACACCCTCTAAGATTTCAATATCCTGCACAAACATTGTTAGGATCCCATGCATAGTTTAATCAGTGTTTTAGTATAGACTCTAAGGAATATTTCCAATATTATTAGCCCACAATGAATTATCCAGTAATTATTGCGCTTCAGGACCAACAAATGGTATTATTTATCCTTTGCTTGATCATTACCGTGAATTTCTAGGTGTTATGGCAACTAGTAATGAGTAATAGAATATTCATACAGTAGCCATACTTTGTATTTACCTTATACTGATAACTTTTTGCATTTTCCCAGGGCTTGGTATGTTCGGTGGAGCTTCGTATATTGATTTAATTGCCAAAGCGCAAACGAAATTGCCGGTGGACCCATGGTCCCACCCGTCTTACGTATCTACCTGCTGTTGAGCACGTAGTGTATGCCGTTCAGTTTCCGTTCGGAGTATGGTTCGTTTTTGGTTACTATATGAGTATACTATGTTTGTATAATTAGTTTGCTGACTTAAGGCGCAGCCCCCAGTAAAACTGCAAATTTGGGTAAACTTTACAGCCGCTCACCTCAGAAACGTTCCAAATATTTGCCAACATTTTTTAGCTAGAAGCTAAAATGAACCTTTGGCTATTGTATCAATTCATTACATTTTGCAAAAAGTTTTTTGCAAAAGTTATTAAATTCAAAGAAAATAGCATGTTATCGTTAAAAAAATGTAGTAAATCTCGGAAACTACTTAACGTATTGAGTTGATTTAAGCTACGTTTGTTAGATCTAAATTATTTAGAAGAAAAAGAAATTTAAAAAGTTTTTGCAAAAAATTTCCTAGAACAAAATATGGAAATTTGATACAAATCAATGTGCATGCTTGAGTGTGTGCAAATTACATATTTTGTTCTAGGAAATTTTCAGCAACAACTTTTTTAAATTTCTGATGAGTTAATTCAATGTAAATAATTTAGATCTAACAAACGTAGCTTAAATCAACTCAATACGTTAAGTAGTTTCCGAGATTCTCTACATTTTTAACGATAACATGCTATTTTGTTTGGATTTTGTACTTTTCACAACAAACTTTTTGCAAAATCTAATGAACTGATTCAATAGCCAAAGGTTCATTCTAATTTCTGCTTAAAAAAATTTTGCAATTAATATAAGGTTTCTGAGATGGGCGGCTGTAAAGTTTACCCAAATTTGCAGTTTTACTGGGGGCTGCGCCTTAAAGCAAAGTTGTCTCCAAAACATGCGGTTCCATAGCCTCATTCATCATTTTAAAATTCCATGCTGGGACTTGTTGCCCACATCCTGTGAGTCTTCCCATTGTTTCCTTGGCGTCGTCCACAGGATGCTTTCCTTGGTTTCTACTCTAAACGCTCTCTTGGCTGGCCGGTGCCGTTCAATTTTTTGTACATGTTCAGCCCATGGCGGTTTGCGAAGTCTTATACTCGTACATGCAGATATAGGTACAACTCATTTTTTAGGGTTTTGTTAAATCATTTTACAAAACCCCACTACTTTCGCGACCAGTCTGTCCGTCAATCCATCTGTCCGTCCGTCCGTCCGTGTGTCACAGCACTTTTTCTCGCAAACTACTTAAGCTAGAAACATCAAATTTTGTATGCAGGTGTAAAGTGGTGCTCTCTTCAAATTTCAACTACAAAAAATTGTATAAGGTATTTAAGGGGGGGTCTCCCCATATAGGGGAGTGGCCCTCGAAAAAAATTTCTTCAAAGGTAGCCGATATGGATATCAAATGAAAGGTCTTGATGAGAACTTTTCAAAACAGGTCTGAACTTGATACTTTCTGCTTCGAAGGACGCGTAGGGAGGGGAAATACACGAAAAATTTGTGTCCTCCCCCTCGCGATTGGACACCTGTGATCCGAAAAATCTGAAAAAAATTATGGTGGTAGGTGTTTATGAGTACAACAACAACAAATACCTTAGAAGTCAAAATTCGCTCAACTTTGTTAATAATAGTATAATATTCAAATTTCACATTTTCCCCAATAAAATCTCGTCGGTACCCTTAAACTGAACGGAATTCGATATTTCCGTAGTCCTACTAAAGGTTCTTAAGCTTTGTAAGTTATAGCCGTTTGAAATTTCTCCAATTACAACAACAATAACACATGATTTTGGTATTTTATGGACTTTCCATCCAATCAGTCACTACAGTTTTGACTTGATCTTCTTGAAATTTTCCAATAAGGTCAATAACATTAAAATTTTTGAGAATTCATGATTTGAGTGATTTTTGTCGGTTTGCAACAAAATGGAGACCGTTGAAAGTAGAAAAACAATGGATTTTCCTTTGAACGTACGCATCTCTTTGACATATTTCTTGACGTTATTCATTGCTGGTGACTGCATTTCTGAGAAGTTGGATACAAAACCCTTCTGACATGAGCGTAGGTCTGTTTACCCAACTTGTTATCGAATTCTCTCTGGTCATATTTCCTCCTAAGCACCGCGTTTGAATACACAGTAGTAAATGTTCAGGTTTTGCATTCATATAACAGCACAGGGCCTATAACTGATTTTTCTATGCGAAACTAATTTCCTTTGCACAACTCTAGACCCCAGAAAAAGGATTGCTGAAAAGTAATCTTTGCTTGATGGCTTTTTATTTTGCCAAAGCTCGTTCCTTCCTGCGTTTCACAATATACTATCCTACTATCATCGCATTGAAAGGGAAAGACATTCCTTATTCTGGTCATCATTTGGTTTTCACTCTGGGCATATGAAGGGTTCCATCAGGCACCTAAAATTAATCTGAACATAAAGGCTGAGCTACAATCAACATAAACAGACATAAAGCAAATGTCAAAAAAGTTGAACCCGAACATTTTATAGGGCATTGAGTACATTTGACATAAGGATGACATACGCAACATGAAAAGTTGAAATCGAACGAACTTTTTATGTCAGTATGACAAATACATTGTTTACTTTAAGTGACAATGATACGCCATTTGAAAGGGTGAGCAAAATTATATCCAACTGTGAGGAATTATGCAGAAAACTGGTGTTCTCACCTGTTAAGCACAATTCCATTCTGGTATTGAAATTTAATTTAATATTTCTTCTACGCCGTTGAAGAATTTCATCAACAAAATTATAACGCATTGTCCAAAACATAAAAATTCAAAATCGATTCGAAATCATCCATTTTCTTCTATTACTTTTGCCGCAATGACACTTTTTCGTATCTGTCAAGGTCACATAAGCGCGAATCGTATGTAGGCGAACTATGTGCGCGCTACGTTACTTGACGTTCGTTAATTTGTGTTATGTTGATTGTAGCACAGCGGTAATACCGATGTGGAATAGCGTAGCGTACATGTCAGATGCTATCTTTCTGATGACGTAGTAGAAGTTGATCAGTAGTGGGGTAAGCTCATCCCCTGTTGCATGCTCGATTCAGTTCGAAAGCGATCAGTTAGACTCAAGTTAACTTGAGGCTGATTGTTTTTCTACGTCTAGCATTCAGTGTTCAGCGTTTTTAATTTGTTCCTGCTATTAATTCAAAAAAAATTTCAGACGAATTAAAAATTAATATTTATTAGAAAAAGTTTATTGTTACAATTTATTCAAATCATTTACATCGAGCATCATGAATATATTCCATACCTAAAAAAGCGAAAATCTCAAGAGCACTTTAGAACTGGTGGCATGGAAGACCCCAAACGCTTCACATTATCGGGTGAATCTGCAAATAATAGTATAAAGTCGCCATTGAAAAGAAAACCCTGCTGATGGTGGAAGAAAATTTCAAACTATGGTAAATACTGACGAGTTGGAAAGAATAAGTATGACGATAAATTAGAAAACAAAACATCTGAAGCATGGTAAACATGAAATGAAGGCGAAGAAAACTGAAGAACAAAAAAATATAAATGTGAAGATTTTTTAAGTGATGGTGTCGCCAACAACAGCGTCAACCACTTCGTAGTCCTGGAAGGATTAACCGACGATACTGAAATGGAAGAAGACTGACAAGATAATAATGATACAGGGTTGTTACGTTCGGGCAGTCCTAAAAGATAAAAGGGACTCAAAGCAGCCGGGCACGTTGTCTGGTTATTCACCTTTCTCTCTCCCTCCCACTAGAAGAGGATGCCCCAGCTTGAAGGCGCCTCACGATGTAACAAAACGTGACCTAGCCCGAAGTAATTTGGCAAACGGTTCCATGCTAGGTTCTCGAGTTGACAGGTGAGGTGTTTAGTGAGTAGTCCAGTCAATTTGAAGCAGGTGAGTCCCACACTCTGTGCATAAATGACATTCATCTCCCAACCATAAAAAAAAATTACGATCCCATCTAACATCCAAAATACACGAACAAAGAAAAGTCATGGGGCTGCACGCGATGCAAACCAGAAAGGGCTGAAAGTAAATATGTGGCATAATCTATCGAGGGAGAATTCCCTGATTAATTTTAATTGAATCATTTTATGGTTTCCCATGTCCTTCTTTGCACACACTCATAAATGTCCTCCCCCACATCAGGAATTTCCACTATTTGAAATTTCGTACGCACTGCCTGTACTTGTCAGCCACTGCACTAGAATCTTTAGCGTGAGCCACGATGTGCCCCTCCACTACGCGGCGATTCGCAGGGAATTCCTTATATTGAGTTCATTCTGTCCATATCGAGTTTCGGATAAGCTTCGTTTAACCAACTGTCGCACAACAAGGAAAGAGCACATTGCGGCTCGCATTTTATCGTGCTCAAGCTTCTTGTCTCCGATTGAAGTACAAAAGAAAGTGGACTCACCATTTGTTTCCTGTGGTTTTTATTGCACAATTTAGACAGCAGATAATACTCAAATTGCGGTCACTTGTCTTTCTGACAAGCGCTTTAATGACAGCTTACCAAAATCAAAGTCAAATGTGCTTTATTCATTATCAATAGTTATAAATTTTCAATGAATATAAATCAAATTCCAAAAAATTAAAATACGATTAATTTGTCACGGCGCGATGCAGCGAGCTTACGAATTGGACTAACGCCAGCAAGTCTGTGTAGCTTTTCAGAAGAGAAGTAAAACGGTTTATTAAGTACCATTTTCAGGTATCTATTTTGGGTGATCTGAAGCTTTGTTACTAGATATTTATCACATTGTATCCAGGTAGGTGAGCCGTATAGGATGATCGGTTGGATTGCCATTTTGACGATGAGGACTTTGTTTCTGGTGTTGAGACGTGAATTACGATTAAGAAGGGGTAAAGCGAAAGCACGGCCTTAAACGCTTTGGAGCTAATATGCTCAATATGTTTTCTGAAGGTTAGTTTTGTATCGAATATAAGTCCAAGATATTTAAGATCCTCGCTCCAAGGAATAGTTTGCCCTAAAAAATTTATCTGCTAATACATGCCCTAGCGAATTGAAAATCAGCAGTTGCTACCACCTACCTTTTGGCCGTAACCTAGCCTCATAGATTTTAGCTAGTTATAAGTAGAAAGTTAAATTATGTTAAGCTAGTATAAGTTCAGTAGAGGTTTTTGCCTAAATTTTCCTCTAGCTAATTGTAATAATCACATAGAAATACGATAATATACATAGTTTTAACTAATGTTCAAACGATGGTGAAATGAATTTTTCAGAACACCTACTATATTATAAGGCCTCTGTACCGCATACATTCTAATAAAGAAAAATTATATAATTTAAAAAAAAAAAATAAAATACGAAAACATAATGGCCCAAAATGGCTATATAAATTTATACGTTATCAATCAAAAACATTCAATCAAAAAATAATATCAAATTCAAATTAATTATAAATATTACATATTTTATGATTCAATTGAAATAAGGAGAAGATTATCGTGTAACCTAGTTCTAACAAAATTCAATCATGAACTTTGTCTTATACTAATACAATGCATACCCAATATTCCTAACCTAAACGTTAAACCATATCTCTAAACTTAATATAATAAACATAACATATAACTATCCTGAATATTGAAACCTGTCCCTAATGTTTAACACAAACAACAACAACACTAAATTTAGCGATGATGAGCAGAAATTCAAACTTTAAAAAGGAAAATCATCAAAACAGAAAATAAACACAAATAATTTAGACGTCATTCAGCCACCAATATCTTGATTGCTTCGTCTCAGCTCGACCAGCCTCAATGAATCTGGCAAAAGAGTATCTCCATTGGAATTGTTGGTCTTGTGAATTTAATTCGGATCATATTTTATCTTCTTATCGGTGGCCCGTCTGTACTTATGATACATAATTGGGACGCTGTTAGAATCAAAAACATATCGATTCATGTCCAGATACATAAATGCTTCCGAAGGAAGGAAGCCAGTAGCGAGACGACTCGCAATATACCCGTCTGTAGGGTGGAACGACTGTGAAATCGAAGGGGTTTCACTCAAAGTTACAGATATTACGATATGGTTCCGAAGAAGTTTCAATATGAAGATATCGACTCTTGTCACTTGAGCAGTTTGATAAATTCTTCTATTCGATACATAATGCTTACAATCTGTCTTAGGCTTTCTTTACTTACTAGTACCTGCACGAAGACTTTCCTTTTTGAAAGCTCTTAATCTTTCCCTAGTACCAGCACTCTGCTTGTACCTACTTTGACATCCATATGTCAAAACTGGTCTAACCAGGGTCTTGTAACAGATAACTTTGAACTTTTGATCAATGTACCTGGAATGAAAGAGTCGTTGACATCATTTTGTGATTGACTGTGCATGATTTTGACATGTTCAGTATTGTACAGATACTGATCGAGATGAATACCGAGGTATTAAACCCAGAATTTATGTGTAATTCGTTCTGAACTACCCTCACGAGCCATAATGAGGAAATCCTTCCAATTACGTCTCATGTTTTGATGACCTCCTGCAGCATTGTCCGAAACAAGATTGTTTCGCACTTCTACGCATTGATTTTCATTCGCCAATTGTTGATGTGGAGCTGCACATCATTAAACATTTTTTTAAGATTGCTCTGACCTGCTGTAGCTTTTTGGTCTGCCGTATGGATGATCAGATCATCAGCAAACGCTACCAATGATCACGTTGGCGAGCCATTAAAATCAAAGCTGTTCAATAGCTTGCGAATGAGTATTGAGAAGAGTGAAGGTGCAGTAACTGTTCCCTGCTGTATACCATTCAAGACCTTAGAGTCGCACATTTTTCGTCAAATTTCCATCAGTTACAACAAATGAGTTCTAATGTAACTTATTGCACATAATGGTGATAAGATGCCTCGGGAACCTGTCCTGAACGAGTTTAAAAATTACTCCGTCTAACCACACCGTACCGAAGGCTTTCTGCATATCAATAAGACACGCTGCAATAAATTCGCTATCATTAAGTTTCCAACAGATATCTGAAGTTTCTTTCGTTATTGCATTTATGGTCAAATGCTTGGCACGAAAACCGAATTGGAGATTGGCTTTGTTTAGTATCACTTCAAACACCTTGTTGATGTTAGGCAACAAGCTAATTGGGCGATAGCTTTTGGGGCACGAAGATTCTTTTTCTTTCTTCAAGATCGAAACTACCTTAGCCTTTTTCCACTCATTTGGGAAAATGAATTGCTCAACATGTTGTTGAACAATATGCAATAATTCCTAATAGCAACCTCAGGCAAATGTTATAGAACATCATTTGGAATACCCTCAATACTACATGATTTCCTGTCGTTTGATTTTGGAATTTCGTTTATCAATTCCCTCCGGTAAGAATTAAGTGGCTGCTAAATTTTAAGAAGCAGCTCATTATTACCACTTACATTATTTGCTGCATTATCAGCTGGTCCTCTAGCGGCGAGTGCAAATGATACTACGGGAAGTTGGAAGGTATGGCCCTACAATGTACTTGTGTTTGCTTTGGAATTATTTAACATTTGCATCTTGATATCGGGGGCATGTTCGATATGATGTTGGATGACCAATACACCACATTTAACGCAGTATAATTTTTATTAGCCATCGTCTGAGCCAATTTACACTCACTGGGGCATGAACATCTTTGCATTTTACCCACCGATAGTGCATGGCACAGTAGACAACCGAATGACCAAGTCTTTGACACCAGTAACACTGGCTGATTTTTTCTTTTTTGGAGGCGAGAAAATTTACATGATTATCTTAATAGAATCACCTTCGATACTTTCTTAACTTCCATTTCCTCTTGTAATCCCTCCAACGCTGCATAATATTCTTGGCTATCATTAGTGCTTTCAGAACTGAGAATTTCTTCTGGAATTGTTTGCTTTGTAGTTTTTTTTTCGCCTTTGTTTCTTTATATATTTGCTTTTGTCGTTGTGGGTCTTGAGTCTTCATCCCTTTCTTGAATAGATCTTCGAGGGATTGCAGCCGTAGCTCACATCTTTCTTGTTTTTGACTATTTGAGCTCTACATCCGCCTTCTGCGGAGTTTTCCTGATCATATATTTTTTTGGTTGATGATTGCTCCCAATTTCATGATCGTTGTCTCCCCGGGTTTCCCCAACGATGGGAAGCCGTCGAGCTCCTCCATACCAGCAGTCCCAAATTTGTCTTTAGAGTCTTTGCTTTACTGACTTATCGAAGTAAAATAATATTCGATATGAATTCGTTAGTCGATTGCTTCAACGATTAAGCTTTTTCCAATAAAAATTAACTTTGGACTGACGTTTTAAAATATTAATTTAACTTTTTGATAACTGTCGACAGGAGCGATTAAAAATATATCTATATGCAAGCAATGCTAGACGTTGAAACCATGACAGCTTACCATGACTACGTTCGCTGTATCACATCGCCCAACGATGTCGAACCAAAGCTGACATGGTTTCAAGCCCAACAGCCAATGTAACGTAAGCTTGAATTATAACCTTTATCGAATTGAAGAAAGATTTAGCAGCCGTTCCACCCTACAGACATGTATATTAAGACTTGTATCACTGCTGGCTTCATACCTCCTGAACCATTCATATATTTGGGCACGAATCGGTATGTTTTTGATTCTGACCGTGTTTCGATTATATATCATGTATATCGACGGGATACGGATTAAAAGATATAATATTTTCCGAATTTGAACCTCTTTGAGTAAAAATTCCAGCAGACCCACTCATTTGCTAAGTTTTTTAGGCTGGTCAAGCTGGAACGGAGCAATATAGATATTGGTGGCTGAATGACAATGGCTTAATTATTCGTGTTTTGTGTTTTCTCAATTTTTTTCTTTGATTTTTAGTTCATTATTGCTAAATTTAATTTTATTGTTATTGGTTTGTATATATTAACAGTTTTTTAAAAAATTAAGGGTTAAGTTTTAACATGTAGGTTGGGAATATTGTGATTTTAATATACGAGGATAAGATGAAGTTTTTTGATCGGAACTTACTAGAATGAACTTCGGACATATTAGATAGTGCCAAGTGGGCCATTAGTTTTTTGGATTCTTTGAATGTTTTTGAAACTTGCCTTATGTTTTTATAAAATATAGAATGATGGGTAAAACAAGGTGCCTTTGAATTTGAAAAAAAAATTCTGATACTCATTACTTTGCATTGTAGCCTTAATCATGCAAATGAGTTTTTTTTCTTTTGAGGTAAGGGAGGTGAATGCCCATTTACACACTGTGTTGGGGACTCCCATGCTCGCAAGAAGGCGATTGGACTACCCACTAAACACCTCGCCTGTCAGCCTGAGAACCTAGCCTGGGACCGTTTGACACACTACTTCGGGCCAGGTCTCGTTTTGTTACGCCGTGAGGCGCCTTCAAGCTGGGGGGTCCCTCTTTTGGTGGGAGCGGAGACGGGAAGAGGAAGTGCCAGAAAAGTGATTCCCCAGCACCAATGCCCCTGGCTGCAGTGAGTCCCTTTTATCTTTTAGGGCTGCCCGAACAAGCTAGTTATGCGGAAGCTTGGCGACCTACGGATGCCTTGCATACATGATGCGGAAAAGATGGATGAGATAGTGCGGGCAATCTTCCCCGCCCATTCCGTCCATGTTGACGCTGTCAATGTGAAACAGCAGTTGAGTATCCACTCTAGTGGGAGGGGAGAGGGGAGGAGGAAGTGCCAGACAAGTGATCCCCCAGCCCCAGCATCCCCGGCTGCTGTGAGTCCCCTTTATCTTTTAGGACCGCCCGAGCATAATGTGCCACCTGGTTCTATTTGTCAACCGATTCGACCATCACCGCAACTATATTATCCGGGGTGAACTCTCCCGTCTCCCGGTAGAGGTTGCTGCACAGCCTGTTCCATTTTATGCACGCAAAAAATGTGTGACAGGCATTGTCCTCCTCTCCTGGGCAAAACCGACAATCGGGGGACCGTGACTTACCAATCTTGCGATGGTAAGACTGAAAATACCCACGCCCACTCAAAAGCTGGGTCAGATAGAAATCAATCTCACCAGCCTTCGATTTTTTTTGTGGTAGGGAGGTGAAGGCATTTACGCCCGCCGAGTCTGGCAGTGTGGGACTCCCATGGAGGATACCCTTGGACTACCCACTAAACACCTCCCCTGTCAATCTTCGATTTAGCCACGGCCTCACATCCAAGATGGGGCCTGCAGTCCACCTTCTCTTCGTGCAATTCACCCAAGACTGCTGTCAATCGTTGAGTGCGCGCTGTCTCTCCTCGCGTACAACCATCTCCCTCGCAACCTCGATTCGATGCAGATAAATAGCGCGGCGCTCTCTAGCAAGGAGGGCGACAGGTAACACGCCTGTGATGATTTCCACCATCGGGTCAGAGACTGTCAGATACAAAGACGCAATCCTCAGCGCTCCTCTTCTCTGTACCTGTGCCAGGCGTTTTTGGCACACCTCCTTACTGAGAGTGTCCCCCCATACCTCTGCTCCGTACAGTAGCATTGACTCTACAGCAGTCATCAAGAGGCGTCGTCTGGGCTGGGTCCCCCTACGTTGGCCATAAGTTGAGTCAGAGCCGATATTCCCAAAGCAGCCTTCTCAGCCGTTGCCTGATTTGTTCAGAGAAACTCATCTTCGAGTCGATCAGTAGCCCCAGGTACTTCGCCGCTGGTTTCGATTCGATTCGTATGTCTCCAATACTGATCATCCTTACTCTAGGGATTCCTTTTTTGTCAAGATGACCACTTATGTTTTCTCCAATGCTAAACTGAATCCGTGATCAGTCATCCAGTCCCTCAATTGGCGCATTAGCATACCTAGCCTAAGTTGCGCTTGTTCAACGGTGCGTCGAGTGACATCACCCGCATACCCGATCAAGCGTAACTCATCTGGCATCTCAAGTCTCAATAGCCCGTTTTAAGACACGTTTCATAGGTCCGGACCAAGGATAGATCCCTGGGCAACACCCGATGTAATTTCCATCTTTCGCTGGCCCTGTGTTGTGTCGTAGAGCAGGGTTCAATCCTTTAGGTAGTCCCTCAAAAGCCGCATTAGATATTCTGGAGCTTGAAAGGGGTTTCCAGCATATCCAGAATATTCACCCATCTAGCGGAGTTAAAAGCATTCCTGACGTTGTGTCATCAACAGGACGATCCGTCGCTTAGTGCGACTATATGCCTCTGCCTTTTGGACCGCGCTCGCCACCTCTGCAATTGCATCAATAGTAGAGCATCTTGCTGTACAGCCGTACTGCCGAGGAGATAGATCCCCAGCAGCACGAATCGCGTCAGTGAGTCTTACCTTGATGAGTTTCTCTAGCACTTTCCCAGCCGTGTCCAGCATGCATAACGGGCGATATGCAGACAGGACTCGGGATTTCCCTTCCCCTCGCTGATCAGCACAAGCCTCGGCACCTTCCATCGTACCGGGAAATCCCCGTCTCTAGGCCAAGCGTTAAATGTGCTGAGCAGCAAGCTAGGACAATGGTGATAGACAAGCCGCAACACCACAGCCGGAACACCATCTGGACCTGGAGCCTTCCTCGCTTTCAATGAAAGGACTGCGTCCTCCAGTTCCGGCTGTGTGAAGAGTGGATACTCAACTGCTGTTTCACATAGACAGCGACAACATGGACGGAATGGGCGGGGAAGAGTGCCCGCATTATCCCATCCGTCTTTCCCGCATCATGTATGCAAGGCTTCCGTAAGGCGCCAAGTTTCCGCATAACTAGCTTGTTCGAGCAGTCCTAAAAAATAAAAGGGACTCACTGCAACCGGGGGCGTTGGGGCTGGGGAATCACTTTTCTGGCACTTCCTCTTCCCGTCTTCGCTCCCGCCAGAAGAGGGATCCCCCATCTTGAAGGCGCCTCACGGCATAACAAAACGAGACCTGGCCCGAAGTAATGTGTCAAACGGTGCCAGGCTAGGTTCTCAGGTTGACAGAAGAGGTGTTTAGTGGATAGTCCAATCGCCTTCTTGCGAGTATGGGAGTCCCACACTCTGTACATAAATGGCATTCACCTCCCAAGCACAAAAAAAAAATTGTCGGCCTCTGCTCCGAATTCGTCCAGTATGTGGCCCGAACGCGTTGGTCGTACTGCTTTAATGGCAGTGTTAGTGTCTAAGAGCCTTACGTTTTCCCTGATGTCCCGTAGCACCTCCGCATAGGATAGGCTATCTTGGGGTTGTACGAGCGGTGTCTGTTGCTGGGGTCTTCGTCGGGGCTTCTGTCTCTCCTGTTTTGCGTCGGTCATTTTTCTTGTAGGACGTCCGTGCGAACTTTACTTTAAATGCAAATGAGGTTAGTTAGGATGCCTAAGTTAAGACTTATTTCGTCTAGACTACTTCTGCCAACATATCCTTATGCTTGATAAGAGTCTACGAAGAGCTTTGCTGTTTACGATGTGACCAGGAAATTCCGTCCAACCTCCGTGGGGCTAATACGTTTGAAGTCATTCGGCATGCTGTGGGGGACTTTGGGAAATATGGCCCCCATATGTTCTGAATTTCAATTAGGCACTAAAAAATTGGTTAGTAAAAGATAGCCAATATGGGATAGGCCTTGATGAGAACTTTTTTTGAACTGACAATTTTGGCTTCGTAGGGTGCAGGGGGAGAGATTGGCCTCTCCCTCGCGATTGGACAGTTTTGATTCAAAAAACCTTAAAAAAATTGTGGTAGTAGATCTTGATAAGTACAAGACCAACAAATACATCAAAAGTCAAAATTCGAACACATATTATGAATTTAACATTTTTTCCTGTAAAATCAAAAGTGAACGTAAGTTTCTTAGAAATGCTCGTAAGTGTACTTGTCCTGTAAATTTGACAGCAATCAAGTCAAAAGCACATCAGTTACAGCCGATTAAATATTTGACAATTACGAGTACAACAACTAAACGTGATTCTGTGGAAATACAGTTTTGCAAAGACCTAGACATTACAGATATGTAGTAGTTCCGATGATAGCTTTAGAAGTGGTTTGTTATATTGATATATTATCATGACTACTCAAACAAGGATATCCAAATTCTGAAAAAAAAGGCAGGAAGCTTAAAGCATGTTTCAGTTTTTCGAGCCCAACTTATGGAATCTGTAGATGAATCAGATTCTGATTTAGAAGATGCTGTTTGAGTTACTTATTGGCTTACAAAATCCTTTTGATAGGAGCTCTCTCCTACTACTTCAACTTATATATAAATAAGACTAAAAATTATTAAAAACTTTTCTATTCTTCATTTCAGTTGTCTTCTGCCGCTTGCCTTGCCTGCGAATGCTCAGCTGGTACTGTTCAAGTTGGCCTTTTTTTACTGCCACTTATAGGACGTTTAAGATTAATGGTCTTTTGTGCACTGTTTTCCCTCCTCATAACTTGTTTAATGCTATTTTTGGATATATCACATATTGCGCTCATGTTTCCATTCAATTGGACTAAAGTGGTGAGTTCTTTCTAGAGATTAATATAAAATGACTTAAGAAAATAATTCGATTAAAGATTTTTTCCAAATTTCTTTTTTCCTTTTCGGTAATTTTGGCTTTTTTCGTTGAATTCCTATTGGTTTTATAGAATACTTGGATGTACCTGAGTATCGGTTTAATATTTATACTAGGGTCATCTCTAATGTTACATATGGTTTTATTCGCCGAAGCATTTGTTTGGGTACCAAAGCACACAAAAGACACTTTATTTACATCGGCGGTAAGTGTTCTTGTCTGAGGTACAATGGAAATGGTAGAAGCTATCTTCAGAAAATCAAAAAGCCTACCAGCTCCATAAACCTTTCATAACTTTTCGAAGGATTTTTAAATAAGTTCATGTCTACCATATCATCTAGGTGTTATTATTTTCAGATTTTAGGTTACGTTTGTGCTGTCGAAGCTCTAGTTCTCTCAGGTTTGGCAATGTGCCCTTCAAAATATCGTCAGGTTCCTGACGACGTAAGCGACATTTATATAGAGGATCGCGAAATGACTCCTTTAAGTCCGATCGGTAGTACGGGAGTACCGAATCATAGTAATAATACAACACAAACGCAGCAACACGGCGAATTAAATAATCATAATCAATATAATCGTATATCATCGTCATGTAATCAAAAGCCTTATATACCTGGTAAGTAATGTTGTATTTATATTTTTAAGATTCACCAATTTCAGATTTCTATGAACACGTAAATATAATCCAGCTGTCAGAAACGTGAGCCTGATGTGTCTCTCTGAAGCTTTTTGTTATTGTCATTGAAAATTTTCAATTTGAAAATTTCAAATGCCTGCAAATCTTAGTAATCTCCCCGCCTAAAATTGCACTAAATTTCTTAAATACGCGGGCGATCCGATAAGTGCTTAGCCAACAAAGAAAAATGAAATTTTTAGAAAAGTGGCAGTTTACTTCTCAACATAATCTTCTTTTAGCTCGATACATTTTTAAAAGTCTAGTATTTACACTTTTAATAATATATATTTTACTCTTTGACAAATAGGACGACTACGAGGACGACGATGATGATGGTGTTGTCGTTGATGATGATGATGATGTCGTTGCTGGTACTTTTACTCCTTGTCGTTTGCTTAGGTCCGCTCATGTATGTCAGCTCTTGAGAACCTAGGAGAACGGACTTCTCAGGTATGTTCTATCATGAGAAGCTCGAAGAACGGCTCAAGATGTGGGAAATCGGCCGGCAGGCAAAAATCTCTCGGGGGACGAGGACCTGCTTGCGCCGTGACGGATGTGCTGACGTTAGAGTGATCCATGGCGCCACAGTCACTCCCTCTCCAATGACCTTCGTGCCCGTCGAAGGGAGTGAAAAAGTGACCTTCCTCCTAGTAGTAGTAGGTGGTGGCTGTTGTATCAGTGTGCCATCGGTCGGTGAATTGCCTGTGATGGCGGGAAGGGCGTTTACGTGGGCGACTGTGGTGAGGCTGGCTGAGTCAGTGGTAACGGTGGCGTTGATGACTGGGTATCGGAATGCTCCAAGTACGCTGGCTTCAAGTGGTCGGTGGAAAGGGTTTTGGTGACGCCGTTTACTTCTATGACGTAGGTGCGGTCGCTGACTCTCTCGATGACTCGGTGTGGTCCGGTGTACGGTTGGTCGAGTGGCTTTTTGACTGCGTCGATGCGGCGGAAAACGTATTCGCAGCTGGCCAGGTCTTTGAATACGAAAGGATGATGTTCTGTGTGTCTGGCTGAGGGAATTGGCCGAATCGCATTAAATAGGTGGCGTAGCTCATTGGTGAAACTCTGCGGGTCGCTGGCTGATGCTGCCTGAGGTGCGATGAACTCGCCAGGAATTCGTAGCGCCGTGCCAAAAACCATTTCTGCTGGGGAGGCTTGCAGATCTTCCTTAAATGTGGTACGTAGGCCCAACAAGGTAGCTGGAAGCGCTTGCAGCCAAGGTGTCTCTGGAGCGCATTTTAGTGCAGCCTTGAGAGTGTGGTGCATTCTTTCTACCATGCCATTGGCCTGTGGGTGATATGGCGTGGTGTGAACGTGGTTGACTCCCAGAAGGCGGCCGAGTTGCTTTAGGAGGCCGGCTTCAAATTGGCGGCCTAGGTCTGACGTGATTTACATTGGCGTGCCAAATATGGCGATCCAGTGGTCGAACAACGCTCTGGCGATGGTGCTGACTTTGCTATCGCGCACTGGTATTGCCTGTTGCCAGCGTGTGTAGCGATCAATAATGGTGAGGCAGCTCTCGTAGCCCTCACACAGCGCAAGCTTGATGAGGTCAACGTGTATGTGGTCCGTCCAGCGTCTTGAAGCTACCCAACTCAGCGCGGTTGTGGCGGTGGACCTTTGAGCGTTGGCATGGTACACACTGCTTTGCCCATCAGCACACATCCTTTCGCAAGCTTGGCCAGAAGAATTTGATCGCAACGCGCTTTGCGGTGGCGCGATCGCTGGGTTGCGAGAGCTGATGAACGATGTCAAATGCTTGGCGTCGGAGCACGACTGGCAAGTAGGGCTTGATGGTACCGTTGAGTTCGACATAGTGTGCTGTGTAGCCTTCTAGAGTCAATTGGTGCAGCTTGAGGCTGGAGTTTGCCAGGAGGTGCGGCAACTGAGTGCCTGTCGCCTTGGCTTCACTGATTGCTCGGGCAGAAAATGCTGTGGACACTGTCACTGTCTCTACTCGAGAAAGCGCGTCAGCAACGACGTTGTCTTCGCCTCGGGTGTACTCTAGTTGTGTGTCAAACTGGCTGATGAAATTCAGCTGTCTGCTTTGGCGGGGTGAAGCTTTGTCCGGGCGATGTGTCAGCGCGAAGGTTAGTGGAAGGTGATCGGTGTGGACGACAACGTGCCTCCCTTCCAGCATGCGTTGGAAAAATTTTATGCCGGCAAAGATAGCCAGAAGCTCGCGGTCATAGGTGGAGTAACGTTGTTCTGTCTCGGAAAGCTTCCTCGAGAAAAAACCGAGCGGTACCCAAGTATTGTCATCGCGTTTCTGGTCCAAAGCTGCGTCAATGGCGGTGTTGGATGCGTTGGTGCGTAGTGCCAACGGATGTGAGGGCGAAAGGAAAGCTGACGTGGCTGCCTGGGCGATTCCTTGTTTGCAGCGTACAAAGGCGGCTTCAGCATCAGGTGACCAAGTGAGTCGTGCTCTCTTTGTTGTAGAACCTTTTAGCAGTTCCGAGAGTGGTGCTTGGGACTCGGCAGCGTGTGGCATGGAGCGGCGATAAAAATTCAGCGTCCCGAGAAAACGCCTCAGCTGGGATAAATCGGCCGGTCTGGGAAACGATGTGATGACCTCAGTCTTGGGGGCTGGTGGTCGAAATCCTGTTTCGCAGATATGGTATCCGGCAAATGTGACCTCAGACATGCCGATCTGGCATTTTTCGCAATTGACTTGGACTTAGCAGCTTGCGGCATAGAGAGAAGCTGCTCAAGGTGACGTTGGTGGTGGTCGTGGCTGGCTGAAAAAACTAATATATCATCTTGGTAAACGCGGACGAAATCGAGCTTCCTCAGCAAATGGTTGAGTGTCCGGTGCATTGTTTCGGCCGCGTTGCGAAGGCCGAGAGGCATCCATACGAACTCAAAAAGGCCGAAGGGCGTGGTGACAGCCGTTTTGCAGATATCTCTCAGCGCGACCGGGATTTGATAAAATGCTCGCTGGAGGTTGACGACCGAGAAAACCGAACCCCATGGCCTCCTGGATCAGATCCTCGATAATAGGCAACAGGTAACGATCTGGTCGGGTGTGGGCGTTGAGTTGCCGGTAGTTCACAGTAGCTCTCCAACGGCCTCCATCCTTGGGAACCATGTGCAGGGGGCTAGCCCATTGGCTCGATGAAGTTTGGATAACACCTCGTTCCGAAAGAAGAGTGGATTCAGCTTTCGCTGCGATCAGGCGTTCTCTGGCGAGGCGGCGCGGTCGTGTGAAAACAGGTGGGCCATGTGTCACTATTTGATGATGCACGGGTAGATCAGCGATCGAAGTTGGGCGTGTTTTCGTGTTTGGCGATGAGCCCCTTGTACGGGTCTCCAACGGTGCGCACCATAAGGGGCTTTGGCCATGGCACCTGCGCTTATGTTATGCCCAGCTGGAGCAGAAATAAGGACGCAGGTCGTTGAAAGGTTGGTGCGATCGTTGAAGAGGCGGCGGTTTCGAAGGTCGATGATCAGGCCATGATGATTTAGTGCATCGGCTCCTAGAATGGTTATCTGAACGTCTGCAATGACGAAAGGCCACTGGAATAGGCGGCGTAACCCAAAGTCCAGTGTGAGTTGCTTGGTGCCGAAGGTGTTGATAGGCGTACCATTGGCTGCCTGAAGCACGAGGCTCTGCTTCTCAAGCGGTCTGGCAATGAAGGACCTCGACATGATGGACAAAGCAGAGCCGAAGTCTACTGGAAACCGAGTCTTCGTGCTACGGTCGGAGATATAGAGACGTTTCTCCGAGATATTGCCGGCGGTGTCCGCCAGGAACAGCGCCGGCGAAATTAGTTTTCCGAGCGTCTTACGGTGGTGTCTTGTACTGGAAAGGTGCAGGGCTGCCTGCAGCGGATAGCTAAGGCTGCATGTTTGCTGTGGTACCAGCAACATCCCGTGCGTGGGTCTGGACCTGGAGTGGCAGAGTGTGGCCTTCCTTGACGGCCGTCTCGTAACGAGGAGCGCCCGCGCTGTATATTGGCATTGACGAATGGTTGCTGCAGTGCACCACGGGTCAAATTTGCCAACTGGGTAATCGCTAAGCGCAGGGCGGTGACCTGGTCCATGAAACTACGCGTTGAGGCGGGGCCAGATGAGCATGTGGTTGGGTCCATGGACGTGGCCATTGCTGCCGGGCCCATGTCGTGTGCCTCATCTGCGACCGCGGCGAGCTCCTCCAGCGTCTGATTCCTAATTAGCAGCAGCATGCGCCGCATCTGCTGCGGCAAGAGGTCGAGCCATTTGACCCGCAGTATGTCGTCACTGACTCGTGTGCCACCAAGAGAGCGCATGTGGCGCAGCAGCTGCGACGGTCGTATATCCCCGAGCTCGACGCCTGTGAGGAGCTTGTGTAATTGGGCGTCGGGGGAATACGTGAAACGCGAAATGATAGCCGCCTTGAGGCTCTCATATTGGTCGAGCTCAGGCGGCGCGCGGATAATGTCGGCCACTTCGGCGATTGTGTCGTTGTCCAGTGAGGAGACCGTGAGGTGGTACCTGGTTGAGTCCCTTGTGACCTGATGCACTTGAAATTGGGACTCAACCTGGAAGAACCACAACCCCGGGCTGGCGCGCCAGAAGGATGGCAGCTTGCAGTAGCCAACTCCGTTGACTGATGGCTGTTGTAAAAGGTTGAACGGTGTCGGTCTTGTAGACGGGGGTGGTCGGCTTTGACCTGCTGTTCCTGGCTGGCTGGGCGGCTGTTCCAGTGCGAGCAAGAGCTCTGGGTTGCACAGCATGGCGGTGCGCGTAGCATCATCGTCGTCGTCTCATCCAAGGAACATGTTTTGGCTTGATGTCGGGGTCAGCACTTCAAAAGTCTGGGTTTTAACTTTTAATAATATACAGTTATCCATTTTACGCTTGGGAAAGTAAAGCTAAAGAAAACACAAAGTATTCAGATAGAAACAAAATTTTTTATTCAATATAAACTTTGCCATTATACGTGAAACACAACACCATTCAAATGTCCTCCACGGGACCTCTTACAGGCCTCAATCCTTTTGAGGTAATTTTCAATGACTTTTCGGCACGTTCCCGGCAATATCTCGGTCATAACTTCACGAATATTGGTTTTCAATTACTTAAGATTTCGAGGATTGTTTGCGTAAACACGATCTTGCGCATAGCCCCATAAAAAGAAATCCAGAGGTGTTAGGTCGCAGGATCTTGCGGGCCAATTGACATCACACAATCTCGAAATTACGCGTCCTGGAAATTTCTCTTGCAAAAGAGCTCGATTAGCCTGTGTTGTGTGGCTTCTGGCTCCGTCCTGTTGGAACCACATGTTCTCCAGATCATAATCTTCAATTTCTCTCCAAAAATATTCGGCTAACATCCGTCCATAGCGGTCAGAATTGACTGTAATGGCTCTCCCTTGATCGTTTTCAAAAAAATACGAGCCAATAACACCACCAGACCATAATGCACACCAAACGGTCACTTTTTCCGGATGCAAAGGCCTTTTTGCGATCACTTGGGAATTTTGAGAGCCCAATATGCGGCAATTCTGTTTATTTACGTAACCACTGAGCAAAAAATGAGCCTCATCACTAAAGAAAATTTTGTCCGAAAAATCGTTATCAATGGCTTGTTGTACAATCACACAATTCGCATACATTCTGCATTGTGTATGGTCTTGAGGCTTAAGTTCTTGAGTGAGTTGGATTTTGTACGGATGGAGATGAGAGCCGTAAGACAAGTCCAAATGTTGAGCATGTCAAGGAATCGACAAATTCGGGTCTTTCTCCACACTTTAAGCAACGACAGCGATATTTTCAGCAGAACGAATGTTGCGATGATGCACAGGCCTTGCAATATCAATAACCAATCCGGTCTCTTCAAATTTTCTCACTGTGTTCGAAATTGTTTGCTGTGTAGGTCGATTATGTCGACCATAATCGGCCATTTTTATAATAAAATTTAATAATTTTAACGCGTTCTTCGACTAATAAACGATCCATATTTCTAAATGGCAAAGCATCAACTAAAAAAAACACGCTTTGGATGACATTTAATTCTGGCAAATGTCAAATGGCAGGGTTATACTTTCCTGCCACGAAATGGATAACCCTGTATATATTTATGTTTTACTCTTTGGCTAATGGCCCGATGTCGGACGACGACGAGGATGATGAATGATGATGGTGTTGTCGTTGATGATGATGATGATATTGTCGTTGATGATAATAATGATGATGTTGTCGTTGGTAATGATGATGATGTCGTTGCTGGTACTTTTACTCCTTGTCGTTTGCTTAGGTCCGCTCATGTATGTAAGCTCTTGAGAACCTAGGAGAACGGACTTCTCAGGTGTGTTCTATCATGAGAAGCTCGAAGAACGGCTCAAGCAAGTTTTACATTTTCTCGAGCCAATTGCTCGAGCCGCTGATGTGGGAAATTGGCCGGCAGGCGAAAATCTCTCGGGGGACGAGGACCTGCTTGCGCCGTGACGGATGTGCTGACGTTGAAGTGATCCATGGCGTCACACATTTGACTCAGCGATGCACCAACTTCTCTAACCCATCTGAAAAATATATTCTCTCAAGGTCTGCAAAGTAGGCCTTCATTGCGTCGATGATCATCTCATTTGACTCAAATTTCTGCCCGGCGAGTGAATTTTTCAAGTTTTGAATCAAATAGAAGTCGCACGGGGCTAAACCTGGAGAATGTGGTTGATGGGGTAGTAGTTCATAGCCCAATTTGGCCATGGCGACGGCAAAGGTGTGACCCGGTGCGTTGTCATGGTAGAAGAGCACTTCTTTCTTCGCCAAATAGGGCCTTTTTCTACAATTTGGCGATGAATCGGCACAATTATTCGTCCTAGTAGAACCCTGCGACGGTTTTGTCCTTCTCCAGATTATGTATTCCAGAAAACAGTGGCCATCACCTTCTCAGCCGATAGGACAATCCTCGCCTTTTTCGGAGCACATTCGTCTGGTGGAGTCCACTGTTCCGACTACTTCCTAGTCTCTGGTGTGTGCCAGTAGAGCCATGTTTTGTCGGCGGTCACGAAACGATGAAGAAACTCCTTCACTCCACTGAAGTGACCTCACGGTTGTGTTTGTTGTCTGGAGTTAGCATGCCCAAATTGCATGCAGGATATGACCCACGTGGTCTTTCGAAATGCCTACTTTCTCAGCTTTTTTTTGCAACTTCGATCTGCGGTCTGTCAATATGAGCTCGAGGACTTTTGTCACGTTACCCTCCATCACACCCGTTTTTGGGACATCTGGGCGTGGCTCATCAAAAACCGACGTGCGGTCACGTTGAAACTCGTTAAACCAATTTTTTACGGTCGCCATTGCAGGAGAAGAGTCACCGTTCACAGTATCCACGCGCTCTTTGATTTCGCTGCAAGATTTTCCTTCCAAAAACAAGAACAAAATTACCGACCAATATTCCTCTTTCTCCGTTTTTCTAAAATCCGTGGATATACCTGCTTCCACACGCGGTCAAAACAAAATTACGCGTCCGATTCGGCTGAAATTTCGACAGTAACCGTCCATGAAAATATACTACGTGAAAGTGAATCTCCCTTGGAATAGTGGCACCATTGGGTGGGGAGGCTTATGACTTATCAGACCACCCTCATAGAAGTGCGTTTGCTAGGAAATTTAGCGGAGTTTATGCTAATGGCTGGAAATTTAAAAAAATCGTCTCATTTACGAGTAAATGTTCTTAGCTCTTAATTCTTCTCTGGCATAACTGACTTATCTATGGGCAATCATGTGGAGCATCACCCTGTTTCTCAAAAATTCAGAGTGGGTATTAACTCCGAATAAAAACTCGTGTTTTATTACGATTTGTGATAGAGTTTGGAAACTCGTGGGGAAAGTGCAGATATGGCTTGCTGCGTTAGAGTAGAGACTATATTAGAATGATGAGTTGTATGATCTACTTGATGACCACATAGATATATCTACTTGCGTAAAGCTACCAAACTGCATCGAACGAACCATGTACAAAGAATGGAAGTAAATCAGCTACCCAAAAGAACATGAAAGGGTAGAGCGCAAGGTATGTGTCTAGCAGGAAGACTCATGACTCGATGGAAAGGCACGAAAAAAGCTAAGAGCAGATCCTTGCTGGGAGTGATCAACTTGCGAACAAGGTCGCAGAATCATGATGATTGGAGGAGATTAATGCTAGAGGCCAAGACACAACCTAGTCTGTTGCGCCATAGATGAAAATCTATTTAGAAAATCTTCATCATCGTCTATTGCTTAAATCATTTCTCTGTTTCCATACTCTAAAGAAGCGCTGCGATCCATACCAAGCAAAGTTTGGGCTATGATTTTAGGTTATGGTTACCAGGTATGACCCCGTTGCCCTCTATTTATATGCTCCTATTCTGGCATATAAACAGAGGAGAGTGGGCTCACTCGCAGGAAAGCAGAAAATAAATAGCCTGTTTCAATATCATAAAGTTTCTGGTTCTTGTCTTGATTTCTGAGAGATCCACCAAAGTCAGTACACCAACTAATAATAGTGGTCGGAGAGGTAATTCTACTGCGGACTCACAATAGGCTTCTCAGTTTCTACATGGAATTTGACCGAAGAGTTTTAGAGGAATCGGTCACAATTTACCTCCTCAAGATTACAGTCATTATGAACGCCCCCCATTTGCAATGAGAATTTAAAATACGTCTCGATTCGAATTTAAAGTACAATAGTATCACAAATTGCTGCTTTTCACGTGTCGTGAATGTACAACTGTTTGGCGAGAAGTCGGGAAAAGTTACCGTCATTCCTTGTAAATTGGTGTTTTTTGACAGACGATTTTTAGTGGTACGCCGTCTTCAGTATTTTTCTCCCACATTTTGAAGACTAGTTTCGTTCCTCCTATTTTTTAGAAATTGCTTACTATCATTTTGTATCCCTTAACATATAATATAAACCTAATTTTTCGTGACATATTTTGTGCAGATGAAATCGCTTGAAAGAATAGAACAAACATGATGCAAGCATTATTGTATAGGTATGGTCTTTTAAAGGAAAAATTAAATTAAAAAAAGTAATGAAATTTTGAATGGCGTTTTAAGTATGTATGTAGAACAGTAACAATCTGTTTTGAAATAAATATTGTGCTAGAATGCTAGATTCAGTAATATTAGAAAACATATTCATTACAGCTGTTTGCTTCATCAATTAAGTAGTACATTTAGTCAGATAAAATTATACAATTTAGACAATACAAATCAAGTACTTATTCTTAAAAAGTTGGTTCTTGGCATTATCCAATAAATTGTGTTGAAAATATTTTTTCAAATCTCAACTTTTGCTTCAGGAAATTGATGATTTTGCTCGATTATCGAATCACATGGACTTACCTCATTTGCATCTATAATACTACTTTTTTGCTATACACTAGCCCTATTCTCTTTGAAATACCAATTAATTATCTAGTTTTTTTGAGATTCTCTCCCACTAAAGATTTAACGAAACTTGTTTTCTATTATTTTACTGTACCTAAAGATAATTTTTTCTATTCGGTAACAAAGTAAAATCTATAATACAGCATGGTCAACCCCAGAAAAAAAGGCTTCGAGCAATTTCGCTCAATTTGTGTGGGGATCTTGAACTAAGTGAGACTTCGCGGTTCCATAGAAAAACTTATTTGAAACGAAATCAAACAAGCAATTTATAAAATTCCACGGCCAAAAAATTGATCGTGTGGGCCAAAAGCCTGTCCAAGGGGAAAATAATATTTAGGGCTTTCTAAAAAAATTCTGTCCGTTTCCTCAGAAACCATAAAAGCTAGAAAGATCAAACTTTTTGAAAAGGTCAAGAATGCTGGTCTCCCAAAAGTTTAGGTTCTACATATATTTAAAAAATTTTTAGGAGGTGTTTCCTCTAATGCTGTGGTGGCCCTTAAAATTGTTTTTATCAAATGTACGAGTAGTCGAGTGGGGTACCAAATGAAAGGCCTTATTAGATCTTTTAGAATCTGGAACAAAAACGTCATTTTATTTATATGGAAGTCATTCGGAACACAAAGTGCACGAACAATTTGTGTTTCCCCACCTCGTGATTGGAGACCTTTGGCCCGAAAAATCTGAAAAAAAATCACAGAGGAAGGTTGAGTGCAAGGGAAACAAATACCTCAGAAAACAAAGTTCACTCAACTTTGTTAATAATATTATGATTTGTAAATTTTCCTTTTTCCGCAATAAAATCAAAACGGTAACCTTAAACTACTTAAAATCTTACGGTTATGTAAACTAATATAGAGTCCTTAAGCATAATCAAGTGAGCTATTGCCGTTTCAATTGTAAAGAATTGCAAAACAATAACGTGTTTTGATGGTGGGCACATAATTCAAATCGACCTAAGGAGGCATTCTGGTTTTCGCCGCATTTTCATGAAAATTTAAGGAAAAGTGTTTAATTCGAATATGTGCAATTGGCCAACTATTCAGAAAAATTTGATATAAACTGGAACAATATGGCGGCAGTTGTGTGCTTATGAAAAAAACTCTTCATCTTTTGGATAAATTTGAATGAGGACTTATACAAGTATCGGAGGAATAGTTCAAGTCATCGATTCATGCCATCAGAATGCATGTTTCGAACCCTAGGAGGTTAAAAAGCCCTTCTGATAGGAGCACTCTCCTGTTTACTCAAATTGTTTTCTTTACCAAATAACGTTTATCGATGTTGCATACATGCAAAAAGTTTAGATATATATGAAAATTCCAAACCAGAAATCTCTACTGTTCTAATGGCTCTAATAAAAAAATGTTAGTCGGCCTGAATATGATCTAGGCGTGTCACTATTCTTATATGACGATTTAAGCCTTTTAACCACGATTAAAATTAAGTGAGGGATAACGAACGAATATGTTGCAAACGCATTTCATTCAACCATGCTATTCAGATAATATGCGGTTGTATAGCATCTTAGCATACCCATCTTGATACTAGGAAGGCTCGATTTTTGGCTGATGATAAACTTGAATGATTCATCACAGGTAGTCAAGTTACAACTCACAGATCTGATCGTTGTATTCTTATTTCCTATTTAATTTCTTGTAGCGCAAATCAAAAATAACTTCTGCAATCTAGTACTGTCTCTGTTTTAAAGTATTAAACATGCGCCTATTTCATAATTTCCACTTTTAAGTCTGGCGAAAACAATTGTTTGAGAAAGACACGCACACATATAAATTATACCTCCAATTTCCATTTTATTTACCCAGGCAGCAATAACTGATACTTTTTAACTAGTGGTGTGTAGTGGTTAGAGCGCTCATCCCCAAAGCCGAAAGTCCTTAGTTCGTTATGCCCGCCGAGTCTGGCAGTGTGGGACTCCCATGGAGGATACCTTTGGACTACCCACTAAACACCTCCCCTGTCAATCTGGGAGCCTAGCCTGGAACCGTTTGACACATTACTTCGGGCCAGGTCTCGTTTTGTTACGCCGTGGGGCGCCTTCAAGCTGGGGAGTCCCTTTCCTAGCGGGAGGGGAGGGGGGAAGAGGAATTGCCAGAAGAGCGATCCCCCAGCCCCAGTGCTTCCGGCTGCTGTGAGTCCCTTTTATATTTTAGGACTGCCCGAGCATAATGTGCCACCTGGTTCCATTTGTCAACCGATTCGAGCATCACCGCAACTATATTATCCGGGGTGAGCTCTCCCGTCTCCCTGTAGAGTTCCCTTCGCAGCCTGGCCCATTTGGTACACGCAAAAAATGTGTGACAGGCATTTTCCTCCTCTCCTGGGCAAAACCGACAATCGGGAGACCGTGACTTGCCGATCTTGTGCAGGTAAGACTGAAAACACCCGTGCCCGCTCAAAAGCTGGGTCAGATAGAAGTCAGTCTCACCATGCCTTCGATTTAGCCACGGTCTCACATCCGGGATGAGGCGCGCAGTCCACCTTCCCTTCGTGCAATTCCTCCAAGACTGCTGCCAATCGTTGAGCAAGCGTTGTCTCTCCTCGCGGACAACGATCTCCCTCGCATCCTCGTTTCGGCGCAGGTAAATAGCGCGGCGCTCTCTAGCAAGGAGGGCGACAGGTATCACGCCTGCAATCACTCTCACCGCCGAGTCGGAGACTGTTGGATACGAAGATGCAATTCTCAGTGCTCCTCTTCTCTGTACCTGTGCCAATCGTTTTCGGTATACCTCCTTGCTGAGAGCGTCGCCCCATACCTCTGCTCCGTACAGTAGCACTGACCCTACAGCACTCATCAAGAGGCGTCTTCTTGATGGGCTGGGTCCCCCTACGTTGGCCATAAGTCGACTCAGGGCCGATATTCCCGAAGCAGCCTTCTCAGCCGTTGCCCTGATTTGTTCAGAGAAACTCATTTTCGAGTCGATCAGTAGCCCCAGGTACTTCACCGCTGGCTTCGATTTGATCTGTATATCTCCAATACTGATCATCCTTACTCTAGGGATTCTCTTTTTTGTCATGATGACCACTTCGGTTTTCTCCAGTGCTAAACTGAGCCCGCGAGCAGTCATCCAGTCCCTCACTCGGTGCATTAGCATACCTAGCCTAAGTTGCGCTTGTTCAACGGTGCGTCCGGCGACCAGAGCCGCAACATCATCCGCATAGCCGACCAAGCGCGACTCATCTGGCATCTCAAGTCTCAGTAGCCCGTCGTAAGACACGTTCCACAGGTCCGAGCCAAGGTAGATCCCTGGGCAACACCCAATGTAATTTCCATCCTTCGTTGGCCCTGTATCGTGTCGTAGAGCAGGCTTCGGTCCTTTAGGTAGTTCCTCAAAAGCCGCATTCGATATTCTGGAACTTGAAAAGAGTTTTCCAGCGTATCCAGAATATCCACCCATCTAGCGGAGTTGAAGGCATTCCTGACGTCGAGTGTCACCAACAGGACGATCCGTCGCTTGGTGCGACTATATGCCTCTGCCTTTTGGACCGCGTTCACCACCTCGGCAATCGCATCGATGGTAGAACGTCCTGCTCTAAAGCCGTACTGCCGAGGAGATAGGTCCCCAGCAGCACGAATCGCGTCAGTGAGTCTTCCCTTGATGAGTTTCTCTAGCACTTTCCCAGCCGTGTCTAGCATGCATAACGGGCGGTATGCAGACGGCGATTCGGGATTTCCCTTCCCCTTGCTGACCAGCACGAGCCTCGCCACCTTCCATCGTACCGGGAAAACCCCATCCCGTAGGCAAGCGTTGAATGTGCTGAGCAGCAAGTCAGGACAATGGTGATAGACGAGCTGCAAAACCTCAGCTGGAGCACCATCTGGACCTGGAGCCTTCCTCGCTTTCAGGGAGAGGACTGCCTCCTCCAGTTCCAGCTGTGTGAAGAGTGGGCACTCGACTGCTGTTTCACCATGGACAGCATCAACACGGACGGGATGGGCGGGGAAGAGTCCCCGCACTATCGCGTCCATCTTTTCCGCGTCATGTATACAAGGCTTCCGTAGGGTACCAAGTTTCCCCATGACCAGCTTGTAGCCAAGGCCCCACGGATCCCTATTTACATCGTCCACGAGGTCTTGCCAGCATTGGGCCTTGCTCTTGTTAATAAGCCTGCGAAGATATTTCCTGCCGGACCTGTATGCTGCTAGCCTAGTGTCTGCCTCCTCCCGTGTTCGCGCCCGCTGGGCCTCTCGCCGAAGTTCGTGACACTCGCTTCTTTGTTCGGCGATCTCGTTTGACCACCAGTATACTGGAGGCTTACCATGTCGGGGTCTCCGGCGGGGCATGGAAGACTCGCAAGCAGCTATGATGGTACTCATAGTTGAGCTCACCAAGTCCTTGGCTGTAGGCCCTTCACTCCCTGGCGGAGCTCCCAGCAACGGTGCGCCTGCCGTAAGCGCGTCAGTGAACTTCTCGACGTCCATCCTCCCAGTCCTCCATCCGAGGATTGAAGTTTGGGCATATGCACGCAGAGTGGCACCGTCGTGAATCTCAACAGCTATATACTGGTGATCACTAGCCGAGTAGTCCTCTAGTACTCGCCAGTTGTGTACTCTAGGTACCAGGGACTCCGAAGCGAGTGTCACATCGGGTATGGTTCCTACGCAACCCCAGCGGCGGAAAGTAGGGGTGTTACCAGTATTTAGGACAAAAAGCGCTGTTCTGGCCACCATGTCGAAGATTTGCTTTCCCCTTGGGTCGGATTGTGGCATACCCCATTCGATGGCTCTAGCGTTGAAGTCTCCCCCGACCAGCATGTGGCCCTCTGTGTTCGAGACAGCGTCCTCCAGGGCATCGAGTTTTGTTCGAAAGGATCGCATTGCCTCGTTAGGCGTCAGATAAACACTGAAGTATGTTATCCCTGAACACCGCACCCACACAAAACCATCCCCGCGTCCATGGCCCTGCACCTGAAGGCGGGCGCTGTCTCGAACCCAGATGGCCGAGGTACCAGTTTTGTCAGGGTACCACGCTTGCGAGTCCTTGTTATGATGTTGCTCGCTCAGCAACAGGAGGTCAGCTTTCTTATCCCTCGCAAACTGCTCAAGTAGGTCCTGGGCTTTTGTGCTTCGATGCAAATTGACCTGCAGGATACGGATCATTTGAGTATCGATTTGGCTTTAGCTAGGGCCTCCTTGAAAACCCGGCATCTCCCTGTCCCCGGCTCATGTTTGAGGTCGCCGGGTGCTAGCTTAGCATCCTTGCAAAGAATGCATTTTGCCTCGTTCGTGCACTCCTTCCTTTTGTGCCCCGTTTCACCACATTTGTAGCACAGAGATCTCCTGTCGGGTCCCCTACAGCCATACAGCCATACGCGGTGTGTCCGTATTCGAGGCATCTGAAGCAGCAGATAGGGATCGCTCTTCTCCGTATCCTGCAGATCACCCAACCTATCTTAATTTTGCCCCTCGCCAGGATTTGCTGGGCGTCTTTATCAGCTAGTTCGACAATAGCCATGCGTTGCCCCCTTGTGTTTTCACGTGTCAATCTTGCCTTGACTTCACTTAAGCTGGGGAACTCCCTCCTAATGGCATCCTCTACTTCAGCTTTGTCCGTGATGCAGTCGAGGTCCCTGATTTCCAGGGTGGCCATTAGTTCGAGCGAGGCAACCGTTGCCGCATCTCCAAGAACCTTTTGAACCGCGTCACGGAATGCATCTTTGTTTGTGGCCTCTGGCCCGAATTCCACCAGCAAGCCACCGGTCCGGGTTGGTCGAACTGCTTTGATGGCAGTTTTGGTGTCGTCTGGCTTGACCGCTCCTTTAATTTCACGGAGGACATCTGCGTAGGTTCGGCCCTTAGTGGGTTTAATAAGCAGTGCCTCTCGCAAGGGTTTGCGCCGCGGTTTGCTTTTTGTTTTCTGCGGTATATCGGGGGGTTCTTTGTTCTTTTCGTGGTTGAGCTCTTTGTCTGGTTTTTCTAGGAGTAGCTTTTTGGCCGCTTTTTTCGCTGCCTTGTTTCGCACCACACGAAACTCCTCGCCTGGAGTGTCAACTTCGTTTATGGTCTCGTCCTTCCTCCTTTTCTCACAGTCGCCTTCAATTGGGCTACCGGCCATTCTTTTGCTGCTGCTAGGACCCACTGATGCCTCGAGGGAGAGCGTGTCTTTTTGGTGCTTTTCGGTTGCAAGCCACCTCCGCCTGTAGTGCGTTATGCGGCCAAAAAGCTCCTCCAGTTCAAGAATGCCATTCTTGACACTCTTGCCTATGTTTTTCTGCACTTCGCAGGCAGCCCTCAGTTGTTTGAAGATATTCCCCGCTTTCCGAGTAAGCCGCTCGTCTTCGGCGCGGTCAAGGGCGATTGTGTTATTTGGCGCCACCTCTTGGGAGAGGCCCCCGTTTCCTAGCCTTTTTGCTTCTATCGCTTGGGTCGCGTTTGAAGTGGCGTCGGCCAACGGCAAAACTTCTCCCTCCCCCAGTCTTACACTGGCCTCCGTTGGTGTCGCAGCTTGATCCGGATTGTGTACGTCTTGCACTAGGCGCTCCGGGGTGCGCATAGTCCTTCTACTGCGCCCAAAGGCCGCAATGATGCCAGGTTGCACAACGCACTCTGCCTTCTTTCGTTCGTTAGTCCGTCTGTCGTCTGTCTCCGATGATTTAACCTGTGATGTTGACTTTGACAGTGTTTCTGGGGTTTGCTGCCTCCCCCCGGAATCGGTGACTTGTTTAATCGGTGTTCTTGCCAACAGCGGTTTTTGCCTGAAAGGGTTCTCCGTGCTAGCGTCCTGTTTGCTTGTGGTTTCATTTGTTTGCTCCATTTTATTGGGTCCCCCCTCGGAGCCGCTATCTCCGTTCGTGTGTGTAGTCGCCTTTTTGGTCCCATGGTTATCTTTGCAGAGCAGGGAGGCCATGCGAGGGTTGGCACAAGCCCTTATGGGGACAAGTGCTCAGAGCCACACCAGCGCTAATCGGGAGTCCGTCTCAACCGAACCTACACCACCAACCCAATGGTGCGAACTTCGAACGTACTCCGAGGCCTGCCAAGGTTTTACCGAGACGGAGACGGTATGATAGTTGAATTGGAGCCGTTCACACACAAGTTTCACCTCGGCGCTACTGTGCAAAGCAACTAGGTCCAAACCATCACATCCGCCAGCCCAAAGCGTCAATTCCAGTTCGTTGTCCAAAGCGTAATCCAGATACAATAAGAGGGAACGTCACGGCACCCCCCATATCCTCGGGTCCGTGGGGGCGGCATTCCCCAAAGAATGCTAGCCTCCAAGAATGTTCTTGCCGACCGGCTTTCTCCCTGCGGGAATTTCCTCGGGTACGTGGGGGCGGAACTCCCCAAAGAATGCTAGCCTCCAAGAGTGGTCTTGTCGACCGGCATTCCCCCTGCGGAGTTTCCTCGGGTACGTGGGGGCGGAACTCCCCAAAGAATGCTAGCCTCCAAGAGAGCTCTTGCCGACCGGCATTCCCCCTGCGGGATGTCGACCGGCATTCCCCCTGCGGGGATTCCCCCTGCGGGAGCATATTGGATTTATACGCAATGCATACACTTTGAAGAACTGTAAGACATATCCGCTTTGTTTTTAATACTTCATAATTAGATTTTACTATCACCGACGTAAAGCACATGTACTTTGTTTAGAGTATACCACTGACTTTTCTACGTTATTTTTCCAATTTCACTACAAGAAATTAAAATAAACTCACTAGCGCAGAGTCTCAAACAATGCGCAGCGTAATTTCATCTTTTGAAGTGATTTATTTTTATGTTGAAATCTATATTTTCTCGTCGGAGAGAATCCTTGACTATTAAAATTGTCACTTATAACTTAACTGTCTGTGGCGAGATCTTTGCATTTATTATCAGCTGATAGTCTAATCTTCCTAGTGTCAAGATGACTATGATCTTAATTTTATCTTTTTTACAGCGAAGTGTGGCAGAACTTTTAATCTATCTGCAATTTTTTCCAGGCGTAGTAGTTCCCTATGCAAGTATGTGATATGTTTTATTCCACTTTTCTAATTTCTTTTGTACTATGCCTATGTTTACTCAATAAGATCACGCGACTGCCCAGATCAGCCTTTAGCGTTGTGTTATGTTATATTAATTTAGTTCGTGTCCATAGAGGCATTTAAGAGAATGGCATCGTCAGTGTCAGTGCATATCACAACTGAATAGGTGAAATTTGGTTGCCATCAGTCTGATTTGAAATGGTCAAATTATAGATTTGTGGCTAGCGGTCTAGTTTTTACATATGAGGGCGGTCCGATAAGTGCTCAGCCAACAAAGAAAAATGAAAATTTTCGAATGGTGGTCTCCTCTTAGCCCAATACATTTGACCCAACAATGCTCCAACTTCTGTAACCCATCTGAAAATATGTTTTCTCGAGGTGTACAAAGTAGGCCTCCGTGACGACGATGACTTCCTCATTCGACCCAAATTTATACCTGGCAAGTGAAGTTTTCAAGTTTGGAAACCAAAAGATGGGTGGATGGGGTAGCAGTTCGTAGCCAAATTCGACCAATTTGGCCGTGGCGACAGCGGAGGTGTGAGCCGGTGCGTTGTCAAAGTGGAAGAGCGCTTTTCTCTTCGCCAAATGGGGCTCTTTTGTGCAATTTGGCATCGAATCGGCCCAATAATTCGGCATAGTAGAGCCCTGTGACCGTTTTGCCCTTCTCCAGATAGTCGAAGCAGATTACACCTTGTGAATTCCAGAAAACGATGGCCGATAGGACAGTCTTTGCCTTCCTTTTCGGCCAATTGGACAGTCTTTGCCTTCTGTGGAGCACGTTTGCCTGGTGAAGTCCACTGTTCCAACTACTTTCTAGTCTCTGATGTATACCAGTAGAGCCATGTTTGGTCAACGATCACGAAACGACGCAGAAACTACTTCGGATTGGGCTTAAAGAGCATAAAATACTGCTCTGAAGTGGTATCATAGTTGTATTTGTTGTCTGGAGTGAGGAAACGTGACATCCATTGCGCCGACGGGTTGCTCATGCCCAAAATTTCATGCAGGATTTGACTCAGGCAGTCTTTTGAGATGCCTGCTATCTCAGCTATTTTGCGCACGTCAAGTCAATGATTATTCCGACCAAAATCCTGTCTTATTTTAATTGAAGTATGTTAAGAAGTCACAAAGTCTACAAGCTTCATATCCTCGCAAAGATTTCGTTAACCTAGACTTCATTAAGTAGTTTATCTTGTGAATGATATGAGAACTCATTTCACCTATACATGGTTCTGCTCTGGAGCTTAAGAATTCTGAGCTTCTTGCGAATGGAGCATTGAACTTTTTATTGTAGCGTTTGTTCCCTACCGCCCAGAAATGATCAACTTATTTGTCCCATCTAAATTCAGTTTCTTCAGACATCATGGACAATATTTGATATTTCATTCAAAAAAGGTAATCAGGGCCGCTTGGATATCAGTGTAGGTATGGATTTGCCTTCAACTCATCTAAATGTCCATGATCCAGGGCACCACGTCTAATACCGTAAATGCTACTGCCTGAAACACGGAGGGTAGCATTCCAGTGGTACCAACTCCTGAATGATTTGGTTTAGGAACTGGCCTGTTTCAGTTTCCTTGTTGGTACTAGACCCATCTATTTAGGAGAACATATTTACATTTGGAACTCTGACAGGAAAAGATATGTGATGTCCTACAAATGGTTATAACTGTTCTTGGGACATAAGACGCGAACAACTTAAAGGTGCTGTAAAAATCTTCTATCTCTACTTCCTCTGTTGTTGCATGCTGTCGACTCAGGGTATAATATCAAGTTCAAACTTATAAGTCCTTGCTAATTTATATAAATAGTTAAACGGTGTGTGCTAGGAATCTCCATTCAGGTCGATATACACTCCTAATACACACCCTCTCTCTTCCACGGAGTCCTCAATTTCCGCCATAAGAGAATGCAGGCCGACTTCACTACATTTAACTGGTTAATATGTATGCTATGTAAAGCAAAGAGGATACCTTCTCAGCGTTATTCATTAATTTTGTACCTTAAGCACAAACGAGGTCAAAGTCAAAGTCAAAAACGCTTTATTCAATACTAATCGGTATAAATTTTCAAAGAATATCAAGCAAATTCCAAACAATAAACATAGAAAAACTGGCCCAAATGGCTCTCTGAATTCAAACGTCACCATTAAACATATTTCTTCAAAAAAGCTCTAGCAAATTCAATTAATTAAAATTATTACATATTTTGAAAATTAATTGAAAAAGGAGAAAAAACCAACCTACACTATTCTAAAATTATTTATAATTTAATCACAACAGTGAACTTTGATCCTACACCTAATATGTTGTAACTTAATTCTAATAAAATGCAATCAAAAACTTTATCTTATACTAAAAAATTCTATAACAATGTTCCTAACCTAAGCGTTTAATCTTACCTCTAACCTAATATAATAAACATAACATATACCTAACGTATACCTAATTTTTAACACAAATAAACAACAACACTAAATGTAGCAATAATGAGCTGAAACTCAAAAACTAAATAACGAAAAACACAAAACCTGGAAATAAACACGAATAATTTAGACATTGTCATTCATCCACCAATACCTGGATTGCGCCGTCTCAATTCGATCAGCTTCAAAGAATCTAGCAAATGAGTATCTCCATTGGAATTGTTGGTCTCGTTAACTCAAATTCGGAGGATATTTTATCTTCTTATCGGTGGCCCGTCGATATATATGATATATGACTGCGACGCCGTCAGAATCAAAAACATATAGATTCATGTCCAAATACACGAATGCTTCTGGAGGAACGAAGCCAGTAGCGAGGCAAGTCGCAATATACCCCTCTGTAGGGTGAAACGACTGTGAAATCCAAGGGTTTCCACTCACAGTCACAGATCTTGCGATATGATTCCGAAGAAGTTTCAATATGAAGATATCGACTCCTGTCACTTGAGCAGTTTGATGAATTTTTCTATTCGATATATGTTTCCAATCCGTCTCAGGCTTTCTGTACAAACCAGGACATGCACAAAGACATTTCCTTTCGAAAACTCTTAATTTTTCCATAGTACTAGCACTCTGGTTGTACCAGATCTGACATCCATATGTCAAATCTGGTTTAACCAGTGTCTTGTTACAGATAATTTTGACCTTTTGATCAATATATTTGAAATGAAAGAGTCTTCGTAGGGCCATGACTACTTTTTGTGCCTTACTGAGCATGATTTTGACATGTTCAGTATAGTACAGATACTGATCGAGATAAACACCGAGGTGTTGAACACGGGATTTATGTGGAACTCTTTCTAAACTACCCTCGCCAGCCATGATGTGGACATCTTTCCAATTACGTGTCAGGTCTTGACTGACCCCCTGTAGCGTTGTCCGAAACAAGATTGTTTCACACTTCTGCGCATTGATTTTCATTCGCCAATTGTCAGTGTACAGCTGCACATCATTGAACATTTTTTGGAGATTTCTCTGAACTATTGTAGCTTTTTGGTCTGCAGTATAGATGATCAGATCATCAGCAGATGCTACCAATGACGCGTTGGCGAGGCGTTAAAATCAAAGCCATTCAATAGCTTGGGAATGAATATTGAAAAGAGCAGAAGCGCAGTAACTGTTCCCTGCTGTAGACCATCAAGACTTTGAATTCACGCATTGTTGTCAGATTTCCATCAGTTACAACAAACGATTTCCAGTATAACATATTGCACATCATGGCGACAAGGTGTCTGGGGAACTTGTACTGAAGGAGTTTAAAACTAGTCTATCTAACCATACCGTATCAAACGCTTTCTCCATATCAATGAGACATGCTCCAACACATTGTCTATCATTTAGTTTCCAACAGATGTCTGAGGTTACTTTCGTTATTGCATGTGTGGTCGAACGCCTGACACGAAAACCAAATTGGCAATTCGACATCAACTCATATTCCTCAATGTGGGCGTTTAATGCTCTGTTAAGTATCACTTCAAACACCTTGCTGATGTTAGGCAGCAAGCTGATTGGGCGATAGCTTTTATGGCATGACGATTCTTTTCCTTTCTTCAAGATTGGAAATACCTTAGTCTTTTTTCACTCATTTGGGAAATATGAATTGCTCAACATGTTGTTGAACAATATGCAATAATTTCTAATAGCGACCTCAGGCAAATGTCGGAGATCTACATTTGGAATGCCATCAGTATCACATGATTTCTTGTTGTTTATCTTGCGAAATATGAAACACAAGTCTTCATAGCTGACAAAATAATCAATAAGATTCAAGTTCGGTATGAGGTCAGATGTTAATGTTTCATTGAAATGAAGAATTGATTGGCCGTTCAGGCTTGATTTGAAGTCGGAAACTTTTGTTTCAACGACCTCTGAAAATATTTCGTTCTCTCTCTCAGTGTTCCAATCAGGGCAAGTTTATCCAACCCTTCACAAATAATCCCGTTTCCATTTCTATCTGGAGTCGTACTATCAATTTCGATACCAGCCCTATCGAGAAGATTTATCTCATCACTAGTGACTTCAAGATTCGATACCTTGATTCGAGACTTTTTGCGGAATATGCTATTAACTTTCACGGACACGCCATCTGGGTCCTGTCGGCAAATACCCCTCAATTTTTCTGCCCATTGATTGCTGACCTCACTCCTGAAGAATGACCGGATTAAGTTCCGGACATTCTTAAGGTGTTATTTCAACAAAGCCGACGAGGGATGGTTGTAGTCCAAAAATCGTCGCTAAATATTGTTGACGCGTGTGAGAAGAAGGCTTTTCAATCTTTTCAACCTTGCGATGGTTGGTGTTTCATATCCTTCCATATTGTTTCGATGTTTAATCTTGGGAACGACTTTCTCAATCGTTTCCAACGTCAGCTTCTCTAACTTCGACAAATAGAGATCTATTTCATCGTTAGTTAGATTCCTGTCATTAGGAACTATTGAGCAAGAGTTGCCACCATCAGAAGGGGGACATTGCTACTGACATTCCCGATTAAACTTCTTTTGAAACTTTCCCCAGTCTGTTTTTTTGAAATTCAACCGATGATTTTCATGTTGAACTGGAATGAGGAAGAAATCATCCCTGTGATGATTGATTTCCATTACGATTGCGTTATGGTCGCTATCGTAAGGAGGCACCTGCAGTTTATGTTGAGGACTATTAAAGCTGAATTCAAGTCTTGCATCAGCAATGCAGAGGTCCAAATGTGAATTTGTCCTAGGGTAGGTTGGGAACTCCGACCCATATATATTGTGACTGTATTCAATTTGGTTCTTTGTTATCCATGATTTCAAAATAAACCTCTTGGATTAGTAATGGCGTTCAGCCATGATGTATGCTTGGCGCTCAGGTCACCAGCAAGAATATAATAACTATGCAGTCTGTTTCAAGTATTTCAAACAAGGAATTGAGCTCCTCCTTAAGCTTGAGAACAGTTCCACCAGTTGCATAAGCAGAGATAACGAAGAGGTTATCCCCACCTGGCAGTGAGATTTTGATAACGGACACTTCAAGAGATTCAAAGCTTTTGAATTCGACTTTTTCAATATTTTGGAAGCGATAGGGTCTTCGAACCAATATCCCGGTGCCACCTCCCCCATCACCTATTACCCTATCGTTTCTTACGAATCAAAAATCCTTGAATGCCATGGAGTGCCATGAATTGAGGTGGGTTTCGGTGAGAAGCATGATGTCAGGCTTTTGCTTAACAATAAATTCAAGGAGATAATCACGCCGATGTAAAGTAACAATGGAGTTGACGATGATCGAGATGAGACGAATCCTATCCATGGAAATGTGGCTGGATGAAAAATTATTTTGAAGCATTTATTACCCCTAAACGATGAAAAACAAGATTAATTTTTGTATCTTGCTTATTGACTCTTTCCGATAGAGAACTTAATTGCTGTAAAATTTTGAGAAGCAGCTCATTATTGCCACTTACGTTATTTACACTATTTACCGCATTTTCTGCTGGTCCTCTAGCGGCTTGTGAAAATGATACTCCGGGCTTGACGAAGTTCGGAGCTAAGACACTACGGTGTGGTTGTGTTTGCTTTGGGACCGATTTTAATCTTGCATCCTGATATCGGGAGCATCCTCGATATGATGCCGGGTGACCAAAAACACCGCAGTTAACACAGTATAATTTCTCTTTTGGCTCCGTCTGAGCCAATTTGCACTCACCGGGAGCATAAGCGTCCTTGCATTTGACGCATCGGTAATGCATGGCACAGTTGGCAGCCGAATGCCCAAATCGTTGGCAGCGATAGAACTGGTTGATTTCTCGTTTCTAGAGGCGTTCCCACCTCACCACTTGGAAATTTAAATATCTGATTTGTTGAAGAGCGATTGGACTGCTTTTATTTGATATTTGTACTAAATAAAGTGGTAAATTTTTTTTTCTATCGTCGACCTTCTTGTCGCGAATGTTTTAACTGAGATAAATTCGATTTGTGGTGCTGCTTCCTTGAGTACCTGAAGAAGATTGACGGTATCTTCTCCGCAGTCCAAGCCCTTCAGCAAGAACGTCTGGTTCTTCTCGCTTTTGGGGGTATATGTGAAGTGCGGAACCTCCCCAGAATTTAAAGCATTTTTGGCTAATTTGAAATCAACCAGTGATTTCGTTCTGATAGATAACTTCTCGGAATTGATTCGTTTGGTTTCAAAATTTGTTAATTTGTTTTCGGCTGCCAACAGCCGAACCATGTCCTTTCCGCTTTGACCGAAGACATTAATTGGCGGAACTTTCTCTGTATTTTTGGCTACTTTTTGAGGAGAACCAGCAGAACTACGGGCTGGTTTCTTCTCCTTATTTTTAATTTTTAAATAAAGCTCTCTTCTGCTTTGCTTGCGTATCGATTTGTCGTACCGGTTCAATATCTCGAACTTTCTCCGCTGTCTCGAACATATCTTCGTACGTTTTCAGTCTTAATTTTAATTCTTCAATTTCAGCTTGAAGTCGACTCATTTCTTGCTTGTCTTCGACTACTTGAACTTACGGCCGCCATCTGCGGAGCCCTGGGTGCTCGTGTGTCTTCGCTTGTTGGCACTTGCCGCAAATTTCACACTGTTATTCTCCCCGGGGCCCCCCAACGAAGGGAAGCCGTCGGGCTCCTCCATACAGTAGTCCCGAGCTAGTCTTTCGTTCATTTCCTTTTGTTGTTTTATTGATATCGTTGGTCGTTGCCTTCGACGATAAATACTTTCCCAATAAAATCAAAATATGCTTTTGACTGGCTCGTCAAAATTAATTCAAATTTTTGAAACTGACTTTTGTGAAAAATTAATTAATTTTTAAAATTAATGACAGGAGCGATTAAAAACACGTCTACACGCAACGAGTGCTAGATGTAGAATAGCACAAACGAGCTAAAACTGATAAGATGGAAGCGTTTATGCCCATAAAAAGTTCATTTTTGCCGAGTTCCATGATGAGATATCGAACTATTTCCAAAGGTGTGGTTATTGTTTGAGTAAGTTCTGATCTCCATAACTATCACACCTCATGAGTTTGGGTTCTTGGTGACTGTAAGGCATTCCTCTATTATTTTGAGCTCGATGTCTCTATTCACTTATTTTCTGACGTCTGCCAACCACTAGGTCTACCCACCGTAAATGCTTCTTATTTACACAAATTCTCACTTTTGCAGCTGTCTACTAGAGCCTACTTTCCTAACTAAACTTATTAGAAAAGCAAGTTTCAGCACATCCTCCATCCTATCCCGTCAGAGAAATATGCTTGATTGAAATGGTAATTATTTGCATTAATGTTAATGAATTGGATCGCAACCCGAGATCCTCTGAGAAAATCTCCCGAAGATACGAATTGGGACTTCCAGAACTCGTGTCCGTGCCACTGTAGCGCATGCATTTCCAATATCCAATTAGCTAAACCCTAGGTCGCACATTTTTTTGGCATTCATACAAGTATCATCAATTGTTTGCCTAATCCAAATGTTCTTCTCATCATCAAGACTTTTGCCCATCCCAAATATCTTCAGTAGGTTTAAAAATTGAAGTCATTACATTGAATGAATAAATTAGAAATATTTCTAGCCTGACATATAACAGCAACACTGCATCTTCTATTGCTGTCCATATGCAAATCGGAAATTCACTGCAATGTTGTTATTCGTGATCAAAAATATTTAATACTTCAAAAGTGCCCAAAATTTATCATCACCCTTTACTCTAGGCTATTTTTCAGCTCTTTCTCTCTATTTCGACTCTCTTTTCCAGCTTAAGTTCTACATTTGAAGTGATTTTCCTTCCTCATATGAAGTGTAGATTGATTGGGACTTATTTAAAAGGTATAACATGCGAAAAGTGATTCAATTGAATCAGTGATATTAGACATATTCTTATTAGTTATTGATAAAGTGTCTATCGACCGACCAACTTAAAAATGTTTCGAATAGGGATTATCATTTAGTTTGGCAAGAGTATATTCCAAAAAAATCAGAGAAAAATTATTTACAATTATTCAATTCACGATGCTATGCAACCCCAGAATTGTATGCAGAGTATAATCAATACATGTATATATACCTTCCGTAAATAAATCAAATAAATCGAACTCATCACCTTCTAGCTCACATTTCAAACTCATACTTGTATAGTGACCATA